>DWON01001637.1:0-23576 GCA_018251015.1 Phocides pigmalion okeechobee
ACCACATCTCCCCAACCGAAACACAATACATGAAGAATGTTGCTTTACGGCGGGTCATGAGGGTGGCGGTCATGCCGCCCCGGGCGAGCTCTAACGGCTCTACCACCTTTAAATATTATTGTAAATAAAATATACTATTTTATAATCAATGATTACTGAAATTATAAAAAGGGATCGTTTGAAATCAGCTTCACTTGTGTTATAAATTTAATTTATTGTTTGTAAAATATATTTTATTGAAAAGAAATGTTATGTAATTTCTATCTTCACTTCTTCTCAATATGATATATGTACATTATAAGATTTTTAGAAGTTACTTGCGGTTACTTAAATAGTGATGAAATCATTTTGAGGAAATATTCGTAAGTTCTCCATAAACTTTTCTAAAGTGTGTTCAGTCTACCAATCCTGACTTGTGGATAGCATAATAGCCTATGTCCTAACTCTGCAAATGTCCAGCCGTGTAACAGTAATACATTGATGACGATTACGAAAGAAAAAAATAAGTAAGGATTTGGCTTAATTCTTCAATAGCAGCTGCGCCTATTTTCCGAAACATGGGAGTGAAGCAAAGTGAGGGTGATTATATAAATTTATCAGCGAAATTTTCTTTCATTACTTTGGGATAATAGCCTGTATTAAAGTTTTCTTCACGAAAAAGGGAAAACGGTTTAGTTAATTTTCTGTATGAAATAATAGGTACAATTTTAGAGCTAATAATAGGTTTCTTTATTTAATTCGTTCATCCATATATTTTTGATTACTTTGTAAAAAAATCTAAATACAGCCTTCTTTTAATCATGAATCTATTTAGAATTTATTTTCTATTGTGTGCTAGTAAGCATAGATTTGAATGTTCGCTAATTGGTATATTTCCAAATATTTTTATAACCCATCATGCAAACGGTCCTGAAGTTGATATGTTATGTTAGATATTTATTATGATTAAACATAATGTTTAACAGATTATTATTAACTTTGTTATGCGAATAGTGCTAGCTTAACTAATGCTAAGTGGTGGTTGCCGGCTACATTTTAAAGCGAGGCGTTCATTTTAACGCTCAGATATAGCAACGCATTTACGTACGACCTCAGTTAAGACTTTAGTTTTGTTTAAAGGTGGATGAGGGTTGCTGTGACCACTTAACATCAGGTACGCCTATTTTGCTTCTATTCTTAGGTAAATAAAAACAAATCAAAAGAAACTTCATATTACTAACTACAAATGACCTTATTTAGGACACAGGCTCTAAAGGATATTTATATTAAATCTACTAGACAGTACCTAATTATAATAGTAAATCTACCAAGTATTTATGTTCTTATCTTTTGGTGTCAAGCACTTCATTTTAAAGGACAATTTAAGTCCTATAGTGTTATTCTGTAATATCGATTTGTTATTTTGCAAGCAGAATCCGCGTTGAAATATGAAATTTGTATTTTTTTGTAAAAGTTGACGGTGCATGGTGCAACTTGTTTACAGAAATGAACGTGAAGTGAACAGATTTATTTAACAAAAATGATCCCGTCGTCGTCTTGGATACCTCCGGTTAAAGGCTCTGTGGGTGCTGAGCTATTCCTCGTTTCCCGGGAAATTTTCGAGGGGTCTACTTTTCCCGGTGCTGTATTCTGCCAACTGGCAGAAGAGGAGGTCATCGTCAAGTGCTGACCTGAATTAAGTTAAGCAGAAATTCACTCGGTGATCGGAGGTGACGTAGCTCTTGAGCTCCCGAGGGAGTAAGATCACGGCGAGGAGGACGCGAATATTATATCCAAAGAACTTTAATAGAGTTTCAAATTGTTAACAAAAACATTTGCTTTCGAAGTGAGTTTTGTCTTCATCAAGATTCGAATTCGAGTTGCTATTTTACAGAATAAGCCTACCGTTCTGTTGTGGTGAACTTTAGCGAATAATTATGCTTCGCCTAGTTTCCAAGATGTTCACAGGGCAGCGACCGACCTGCTTCAGAATCTTGAGGATCTCACCTTACGAATAACGACGTCCCTTTACGAAATTTTATATAAATTTTTGAGGTAAATGTTTGAGGCTATTATTTAAAGAAAATATGAAGAACGTTTTCCTTTCATTATATTTGGACCTTAAATGTTGTTATTGGATATGTCGTAGAACCACAGCATGCTTGGAAAAGTGCCCCTGAGGTCCTTGTAATCCGCCGTGAAGTAATCTTTGTAATCTTTCAGTTGTATAAGTGTGGTTCCAGGGTAAACAGGCAAGGTGACAATATTAACCGGCAAGTGTAGTAACGCATTTACATACTATCTCAGTAGAATTTCAGTGAGAGTCTAATCGCTGCTGCAACCACTTAAAACAGATAGCTTGCATGCTCTATTGTTCCTCTACTGACATAAAATGTATTTAAAGTATATACAAAATAATAATAATAATAATGTTGGCCCCGAAAGCAAGTATCACCGATCTGACTAAGGTTTGATCTCCGGTCACGTACATCTAAATCTATAGGTAAATATAATAAAACCGTAACTGATCGCTGTCTGTACATGGCAAATATATTTATAAAATCAAAATGAGGTGCCTTTATACATAAAATAGAATTCAAAACATTTTTTTTTCATTTTGTATGTTTGTCTGTATATGTGTATGTTTGTGCACGCTAATCTCACGCTACTCAAAACAAATCTTATTCTATTTGAATGCGGGTTTCAGGATTATGGTGTGATGGGCGTCACTTAATATTTAGTGTGCTTTTCATTGAGATTGGTTAACAAATAAAGAAGTTATGTCAATTTAATTCAATCGTTACCGATGAAGTTGTGGCACAGCAAGTCATGATTAAAATTTCTGTTGTGTGTCCGTGATGCCTTCGACACGGAAAACTTAAAATGTGGCGATGAAAATAAAAATCGAAGTATTAATAAATCAAAACCGTTTGAAATAAAAAAAAAAACTCGTTTATATTATTCGAAAACATTTATTTTCTAACGTCATATGAAAACATTTTATAAAGTTACAATAATCTTTGGTATTAAAAACAAGAATTCAACATGCCTGATAAAATATCAATTTTATAATAATAGTATATAAATTTACGATTATTAAAAATCTTAACAATAATTACCAAAATAATTAAAGATATTTTTTTCATTGACCAAATCATAAGAAAAAGAAAATTTAATTACTCGGCCGACATTTTGACCGTTAGAAAATTCACTAAAATATATGTATCCTATGTACAACAGATTACATAAAATCAATAATAAATAGCAACATATATTCCTATGAACAATATTTGAGATTCCTACAAAAAATAACAAAGTTAAATACTATGCCTTAAACTATATAATGTGTGACCAAAACTTATCTCTTATCTTTAACAATGCGTATGCAATAACAAATAAATATTTTGAAGGATATCAGAAACACAAATGTGATATTAATACACTTAATACTTTGAGAAAAAATTGAAAAGATGTTATAATAAAAAAATAGAACATAGATTAGTAGAATACTTATATGCAAGGTTTTGTTAAAGAGTAAGAGAATTATTTATGAAAATTACCTTATTAAGTAATAATATATACCTTATTACAGATATATGTAAATAATTAGAAACGTATTATTATTTAAAGGTATAATTAAGAAATTAAAAGTGCATTGTTTAAGTTAATTAAGCAACGTAATATCTAAATGTACATACAGAAAAGAAATCATTAATGGGAACCTTGGCGGAGTTCTGGTCATGCACCAAGATATAGATATTTTTATGTAGCAAACGAGCATGCAGGGCACCTGATGTTAAGTAGTCGCTGCAACCCTGGACATCACATACGACCTTAAACAGTACTGAAGTCCTATCCAATTTCGTACGTAGATGCGTTGCTATTGAGAATTAAAGTGTGGCTAAGTGTGGCCGGCCAACCGCACATCTCCAACCGAAACACAAAAAAATATTTACAGTGGATTATGAGGGGGGCGGTGGTATCTCCCCGATCGAACTATAGTACAAAATTATAACAATAGCACTCACAATACTACATATATAATAATTTTACTTATATAAGATATCTACTTTTATATTTTACATAACACATACAACTATTTACACAGCGGAATGTTTGCCAGTAATAATACCAGTATGTTTGTACTCGAACTCTTTGTCTCGTCTCTTCAGGGTGTCGCTTCCAAGTGACTCTCCATTGTCTTTAAGTAGACCTTTCTTGTCGCTAAAAGAGAAACGGAATTATGAAACTACGGTAAGATGTGCCTATTAATGGTTTGTCTACTCGCTAATGGAATTAAGTAGACCTTGTCTTTAAGTAGACCTTTCTTGTCGCTAAAAGAGAAACGGAATTATGAAACTACGGTAAGATGTGCTTAATAATGGTTTGTCTACTCGCTAATGGAATTAAGTAGACCTTGTCTTTAAGTAGACCTTTCTTGTCGCTAGAAGAGAAACGGAATTATGAAACTACGGTAAAATGTGCCTAATAATGGTTTGTCTACTCGCTAATGGAATTAACGCCATAAGTTGGGGCTCTAGCGAAGAGGGTTCCACAGGCAAATAGACCACAAGCCAAGCAAATCTGTTCTGACCCGAGAACTTGTAAAATGCTTAACAGGGGCCTATCATGAAGTCTTGTGACCGTTAGCTGTGGTTGTGTGGATAGGATGACAATTGGACATAAAAATCAATTACTTAATTTATGTCTACTAATATTTTATCAAGTGCCACCCGATCGAATTTACTTTGCGATTGTCGTACGAGAGATTCGTTTTGAATTGTTGAATAGAATTACTAATACTAGCTACCAGTCGGATATTCGTTGTGATAAACATGATATTTGATTGGCTATTTTAATGATATCATTCCATTCCACTATATGTTCCATTTTAAGATAGAATTGGATACTTAAGTTTGAAATGGAAAAAGGATGTAGGTATGTGGAAAATGTACGAATTGTAATATTTAATCTAATATAATAAAGTTTTATCTATGAGCGCTTATTTAACTTAACAGTATCATAGCCACTAATAGAGATCAGAAAGAATAATATGTATCTAATACAGATAAATATTAACTATTAAACTTAATATAGAATGAGTTTAGTATGCTTTATCTAAGATCTTCTAAATCCGATAATCTAGATTACCTATAAAATAAATACTTTTGTTATATTTTAATTACTAAGAAATAATGGAAATTATGTTTTAAAAGGTATGTTTTTAATAATGTTTCTATATAGCTAATAAATCAAAAGTGAATACTATAATAATTATTAGTAACTTTTTTGAGGATTTTTACAATAAGAGATAAACATTGTGATAGAAATATCTCATTTTGATTGATGATGTAGTTTCATATGGTGTCGTCATACAAATGTTATAAATCAAATAGTTTAAATAACCCTTTCCAATATAACAGGCCTGTGAACAAACATTAAGAAAATCTCAAAATATAAATATAATAAATATATAAAAAAATCATAACAATTAAATAAATGGATTGCACGTAGAACGAAAAATTTATTTTGATTGTGACACAAAATTGAATGATTCGCTTTTATCTTTCTTTCTCTATCTTTTGTTACATTGTTATTTTCACTCTAATTCACAGTGTCCACTTATCTTATACTAAAATCAATCAATAATTACAAAAAGATAAAACCATTATAGTTTCGCCAGGTGACAGAACATTGTTCCACTTGGAAAGTATAACCGATGCTCTAATAATCCGTCGTGAAGTAACTCTCGTGTTTTTGTTTAATCTTTAGAATAAGAAAATATCTATGAGACAAGTTATGAATTATTTTCCATTAACACTTTCCAAAAAATACAATAGTTGTGTAAATTGTCGGCATATCTTCAGTCTAAAGAAAATACCTCCAATGAGGGCTGCCTCCCGCAATTCTGGTTCGATCTAATACATGCGCGCCGTAGTCAAGATATTAAACTTCACAAATGGTAATACCCAGTTGAAGTAATACCCAGTTCTTAATATCGTAGTGTGATGTAAATTTTTTTTTTAGTTCCATATAAAAAAGACTTGGTACTGATTAATCTTTTTGATAAATAGATATTTATCAGAAAGATTAATCGATTCCCATTAAGTGTAGCTATCTGCTGCGTATATGTAGTTTTACGAGTCTTACGTTTGGTTGCCAAATCGAAATACGGAAAGCCATAAATATTACCCGCTGACTTCGACTAGACGATGCATCTTGCATCTAATACAGGGAGAAGTGAATTTGTTTGTTTTTCTACAAGTTTGCAAGAAAACTTATGTAGAGAAAACATTTTACACAAAGTTTCTGAAAACGATGATGCAGAGAAAACATATTGTACTAGTTGTAGTCGTGAGAAAAGTTCCAAATGAACATGCAGTACACCTGATGTTAAGTAGTCGCTGCAGTGCACATTCAGATAATATACAAATACAAACAGGACTAAAGTCTTATCGGAGGTCGTAATAAGATGCGTTGCTACTCCTGAGGAATAAGATGATCGCTTCGTTTACAAGTGTAGCCAGCAACCACACCTGTCAAAGGGAAACAGAAGATTTGCTTCAAGACGGATTATGTGGGCGACGATGGTACCTCCCCGTTGTAACTAAAGTTCTACCACGTGACAATATTATAATAGTACGTATTACGACGTAAGACCTTTACACATACTTTATTCATTTGTTTATTTAATCTTTTTGAACCTTTACATTAAAGTAAAAATATAAAATATAATAATTATTGCTGTAAACATTATTTTCCTCTCAACCTTTAACAAAACGAAAACCTCGGTATAGAAAGAAAACCACACGAACACATAAAACATAGAAATTAATATTGCTTTTTTATTTACTATTTCTTCGTTACTAATTTGAAATATCTGGTTATTCGTTTTATATTGATTGCTATTTCTAGATATTGTTTTATCAGTAAATAGAATATTACAAATTATTTGATCTTTCTTTACTTTACATGAAAGTAAAATTATAAAAGACGGTTTATTGCTCTAAGCGTTTTCCGTGACTCAAACGACAAAACGACGACGTTGCTATAAAAGGAAAATAACATGAAATAAAGTCATATAAATAAATACCTTACTTACTCTTCGCTTCAATCTTTTGAATATCTTTGTCTTTTGAACATCTGTTATATCTTTTTCATATTGGTTGCTATTTAAGTATTTTATGAGGAAATAACCAAAAGTTAATAAAATAGAGTAAACATTACCGTGACTGTAAAGTATCTTCGATTCTTTTCTTGTTCTTCTTGTAACAACAGCTGGCGATGATGCCCTGCCGCCGCCAGACGAACAGAGTTACGTCTAATATCGCCAGGCATATGAACACGACCACCACAGCTATACCGATGATAGCTCCAGCTGATATTAATGGTAGGAATTCTCCTGCAGCTGTAAATGTTGATAGTTCTATCAACTCTTTGACAGATGGTACAACTATAGTTGAACTGGGCATCTGCCTGGTATCTACCATCTCCATCTTCTTGAACTGCCGTAAAGCCTCAAGTTTCAGTTAGAGATACAATTGACGGCTATATTTATAAACGAGGCGGCCATCTTAGTCCTCAGTAACGCATCTACATTCGAGCTCGAATAGAAGTTCAGTCAGCGGCGGGAAGCTATTTCAGTAGCAACACAACAAGAACAAGCAGCAGCAGAACAAGCTTGGATATAACTTTAGTAGTCGACTGAAAGCAATTGGAAGTTACGATCCGAAGATCGGGTTCAGTGGGGCACCTTGGAAGAGGTGTATGTTCAGCCCTGGACTTATAATATTAATGGGCTGATGAAGATGATGATGGGAGAAAAAATGACCACAAAATGTGGCTGGTTGAATTCAATATTTCAACTACAAATGTTAACCGTAATTTTATTAGCCCATATTCTTAAGAGTGAGCCCTAAACTCGCAAACAAAATCTCCCAAATAAAGGTGATAATAAATTGTATAAGTTTTGAATATATGTATGTATGTATGAAAAATCTTACCTGGAGTAGTGACATAGATGTTCGCTGCGGAAGAATTACCAAGTGAATTGTGTGCCAATATTTCAATGAAATACGTTGTGTTGGGGTCTATTTGGTTGAGTCGAAACTCTGTGGTCGGATTGATTCGTTCTTCTTTGCATACAGATTTTTCAAATGTGCTACTGTTCATCTGAAAGCAAAATTAGTACTGCAAAGTTTTTTTTTTACATTAGAAGGAATTTAAAACGATCATGTAAAATACTTCACTATGTCGCTGCAGCCCATGGACATCCAGATAAAGCCTCAAATTAGACAAGACAGGATGGGGCCGTGAGTTAATGCGTTGCTGCTCCTTGCAGTTCGAATTCCTGGCACACATCGCTATTTTTTTGAAACCATGTGCGTATTATAAATTATCAAGAAGTAGAAGTAAATGAAAACATCGTTGGGAACCTGGATGCTTGAGAGTTCTCCATAAAATTCTTAAAAGTGTGTGAAGTCTACCAATCTGCACTGGGTTCGGCAACACATGGATTTCATCGTCTAACTTCAAACAGAATATAAGTCGTGACATCTTGCACGATCACTGTTCCTGGGAGAATTCACTTCTCCAACCGAAAAATAAAATCTGCTCTACGGCGGATTACGAGGGCGGCAGTGGTACCAATCCAGTCAATGTGTTGTTTGACTACTTAACAAACTTGTAGACTATTGTCTAAACTCTTCATCCTGAGATATGACTCGTGCCAAGCAGTGGGATAGTAATAGGTTGATGATAAACGTTATTCTAATTACCGAGCAATATCGAATTGCGTAGTACTCGATCGGTTCGCCGCCTTTCGGCATCTCCCATTTCACAACTCCATCAGACTCCCAAATAAGCTGCTCTGGAATCGATCTGTTCAAACAGTTGTAATTCATAACATAGATTTTATTTCCCATATAATAATTTTATTTATTCGAAAATGTATCCTCATAGCAGTGGAGGGATTCTGACACACACTAGTCTGGCGTCTGCACTTTTTTTCTAAAGTTATATTGTGTAATGTGTATTTATCAATGATAGGTTTAAAAAGAGTGCCGAGAGTGTTTCTTCTGCCTGCGTTTTCTCCCGGTCGACGGAAGCTAATACAGTGCTCAAAACTAAACTCCATACTCGACCATTCTATACTGGTATATTTTGACTTTATCTACTTATATTTTTATCTACTTACATAGTGAAATTGATCTTACAATATTATTACTATGGCGTATGCATAAATATGCAATGGATGAATATATGATATAGATAGAGATGTGACATACGGATGGATGAACAGACCAACATCATGAATTTATGGATGTTTCCCTTTTGCTACATGGGTACGTAACATTAACAATTATAATCTAGGATGCATGGCAACTATAGTACTCTTTGTAACATAAGACTTAGTGCTTTTTAATTTACATTTTTTGTGAAATTTAAGTAGCAATGGAACATGTAAATGTGTTTGCAAGGTGCTAGAAGAACAGTTCAGTCCATCGTAAGTAGTTTTAGTTTTTCGGTTGGAGAGGTATGGTTGCTGGTTACAAGCGTAGTCATGTCAGTCGTCAGGAGCAACGCATCTATGAACTACGTCAGACAGGAATAGTCCCGTTTGAAGTTGGACATAGATATCCGTTGACTTCAGAGTTCATCAACATTTTAACGCCAGTATGGACGTTTGTTACTATCCCAAAATAAAAAGTGTTCCTTAGAGTTTATGATGTCTGAGGCCCATGGACGCCTGTATTCGTCTTTATATAGAACAAGAGCACCTGAAGCCTTACACTTTAACCTTCTAAGGTTTTCCCTTTCGTATACGGTGACCGTCTTAGTCCTAACTCACCGTGTACGTAAGGGAGTTGACAAATGCACCTTTTCAAAGACTAATAAGAACTGATTCCTCTAGAAATTGATGTACTGAGTAACACCACAACATCAATTTCTATGGCGAACTAGGAGGACATGGAACCAAAATACTCAACCACCTTGCGTATATCAAAATATGCACTATAAAAAGCGTTACTATAGGAATGTACATATATATTATGTTATACATACACAGTAGTCTAACGACGTAATGGTCGATGCGATAGCAATAATCATTGAGCTGAATGTTATTACCGAATTGATCTACTGTCCCCAATAATGCCAATAGCATGAAGATACTATAACAACTGATATTATTGCTACGCTATATTGGATTACAGTATATGTATACGTACAGTATCCTAAATTCTATACCAGTATTCTGTTTTGACAGTCTATCTACACAAATAATAACATTTTAAGTGATCGTTGTTTGTATGTGGAACATATGTGAGAAAAACTATTATTAGGTACCTTTATTAACGCAATATAACTTAGAACAATATTTATTAAATTTTTTGTTCTTACAAATTTTCGTTTATGCGCACTAATGTTAGAAACAGCTTAAATGATTTTTATAGGTTGCCTGAAAGGCAAATTTGAACTAGACATAGAGTAGGTAGAAATGCCACCAGTGCATGTTAACAGTTTCCCCATCATCATAGTTTCCCTGTGACCACGATCCATGCAACTGGATCGAAACTAAATTGTTGAAATTATATATTTAAAATGATAAGCATATCTAAATGCTTAAATAAATAACTGTAAAACAACACGTCCAACAACAGTTTGTTATTGGTTCGAATCGAATTAACAAACATCACCTTGGTATTTACGATAACAAACTACTAGACTAAGATGATAGTCAATTATTACCTACTGACTCATAAAAATGTACTAAAAATAACATTAGCCAATGGAAGAAAGGCAAAAGAAATTGGTGATAATTTAATCTGTTTAGGCGTAGGTCAAATTGTCAAGTATAATATGTTACATATTATTGGTCATTTTATCATTTAAGTGTATGTTAATAAGTCATATTGAATGTTTAAACCTTTTGCAACACTTGCAATTTTGCGACTTGCGCGAAAAATCGTGCGTCTAAAACATCAAATTTCTATTTGATAATATAAGCTTGTACTGATTATAAGCATCAATAGTAAGCACTAAGACTGGAATATTAAAAAGTCCGTCTCTAAAGGGTAAAATAAAAATTAAAAATTTGTATGAATTTTTCATTCCTTTTATAAATTTGCTCCAAATACACAAGTAGGGTGAAATAGAGTATAATGGTTAATATTATAATATCGCTTTTTACGCGAGTAAATCCGTGGGGAAAAGGTTGTGTTCAAATAAAATTTGTGATTTTAAAAATAATGACTCAAATATGTACTCAGTTTAATGTGTTCTTATATTTCAAAGTTGAACGTTACTTATAAACCAGAAGACTAAGAAAGTTCTATCTTAAAATTGTTATTGCGAGATAGCTTCCAAAGCTTTTATACTTTAAACTACTTTACGAGACAATAAAGTTAGGAAAATTTAAGGTGTTGAATTCGGTTATACGTCCAATATAAGGATGGTAAGTTTGTGAAGAGGTAGATGGAATTTTGTAAGGAGAATAACAATATTAAATGTAATTTAAACTTCGGACTTGAGCATTAATTGATGTAACTTTTGCCATTGCCTCGAACGTAAAGTTAGAAGATACAATAATAAAACTTACTTCTCGCGAGTAACGAAGTGAAAAAGTTCACTCCAAGTGCCGGCACCAACTTCATTCACTGCTGCAAATTTGATAAAATACGTGGTGTTTGGTGTCAGCTTTTCTAGTTTGAAAGGTCTGTTCTTAGACCAAGTTCTGTTTATGTGGATGTCGGTCACGTTATAATTTTCAGCTTCGTCGTACTCGGATGTAAATCCTATGACGGGTGGGCCCATTATTATTTCTGGACCAACGATATCGAACGTGACAGATACTGGTGTAAGGTCTACAACTGTTACCTGGAAAAAATCACGTGATTAGTTTCATCATCAAATTTTAAATTTTCAAATTTGGCGACAAATAGTCGTGATTTTACGTTATATTAACAATCAATATTTTGAGAACAAAAAAAACAGAATAACCTTTTCTTTTTAATGGAGTTTGATTGATTGTATGACTCGTAAACTTTCATTTTTTAAATAATTTATATACATCAATCAACCATAAATCTGCTACAAACTCATTAAAAATACATAAAAAATTAATTAATAATGGATTTATACAAACATTTTTTATGGGTGGAGGCGGATACGCTTGTTGAAGTGTAATGAATTTCTTTGCTTCCCCGATTCCATTGTCCGCTGTGCATTCGTATATACCAAACATAGTGTCTTTGTTAACTTTTATCGGCATTTCCTCTAACTTTTCAGTCAGTAGTTCATTTATAGCTACTTGTTCCTGGGTTGATATATCGTTACCCTGATATCTAGAAGAAGAATGAGTTGAAAGCATATTGCAAAAAATATTTGTAATAAAAATCAATAACTGAACTTCAAGTAAACGAAATAAAAATCATTTTCTGTATTCTTTAAACAATCAGTCCCACATTTCATCAACGCCGCGTTTGACAAGAGGACTAGTTTATGTCTCTCGCAGAGAACTGCGATTGTTATTCAACGCATTGCATTTTTAGGACCATGCTGCATGGGCACGGACTCTCTTTAAATAGCTTTTGTTATATTTAGTTTTAAGATTTTCATTAATGTCATTAAAATGTAAATAAATAAATTTAAGTACATAGAGAATACATCGCTACTTCAAAACAAAAGGGCCACAAAGCGAATAGACTAATTTTAAAGGAGAGCCATTTAAAATTTTCAAAATCAGTTCTTGTATAATTGCTCTGTAATAACTGATAAATAGGTGTTATACACTGTAAGAAATATATTTTTATTCTGCTTTTAATGGTTGATTCGGACATGTGACCGACAAAATTTGAATTTTTACAATAAAAAGGATTTTGAATATTTTTGATTTGTGGCCCTTTTGTTTTAAAGTAGCGACATGTAACAATACAAGTTAAGTAAATAAATAATAGGACGGAAGGGGCATGACGGCATAAGCATCATATCATTTGCAGTGGCGTAAACAAATGTTTTATTGTTGATTGTTTTATATCAAAAAGATCCGTAAAACTTAAAATTCTCGCGTAATACGAGTATACTAACTTCCAAGTAATGTTAGCCGGTGGATTGCTGTCGTTTTCGCAGCTCAAAATTCCTGAAAATCCTTTCCAGGCGTACACAACTTCAGTTTCTTGTTCGAAATATGGTTTATACGAAACTATTATCTCAGTCTCTTGACTTGTAACACCGACTAAAATATAAACAATATTTCATTACAAAACAAGATTGGAACTATGTGTGTGCACGTATTTGTGCGTGTTTATGAGTATGAATATGTTTGTATGAGTGTTTGTATTAAGATTTACAACCAATATATATGTGCGGGTAGTATAAGTGCGTGTGTGTGCATGAATGCGTTCGATGTATTTGTGTGTGAGCGCGGCGGACTGTGTATGTGTGTAATTTAAGGAAGCATGTAGAACGTCTTTGGCTATATCGAAAGTTGGTTGTAAAAACTTCAATTAAACATCATTACTTTTAGTTGTAAATTTCAGTACTTTTTTAACTTTTTAAATTCGGACTCTACACGTCAATTTAATTCAATTAATTATTAAGAAGTTTTCATTGCAAATAATTCCATTAATATTTCATTACCTTCATTACTCGCATTACAAAAATAAATCCCGTGGTGTATTCGGCTAACTTTTGAAAAAGTTAAGTACAATTCAGCACTAGTTTCGTTCACATTTTTCTTGTCTACGGCTATGCTGAAAAAATAATACATATAAGCACTTATCATACAGTTTATTCCTTGATCAATAATCTATTCTAATTTTTCTTCAAAAATCAATTATATCTTAATCTAATCTATTCTGTAACAAGACCTTCTAAGCACGTAACAATACTACGTGCTTACAAGGTCTTCTCTCAAAATGCGAACAAGAGCGAGAAAGAGTGAATGAAGTTATCTTACAAGTAAGCCATCATTGATCATTATTTCTAAATTAAAAAAATATATATATGTCGGAGCGAAACCGCATATTTAAGACGCGTTGCCAGAAATGTTGTCTTTATTAGTCGTTTTTAGCCGAATCTAGAAATGTTAAAAATGTTTTACCGATCGAAAAGTTATATACCGCCACCCAATTTTGTTATAAAAGTCCGAGCGCCCGCAGGTAGTCATTCATTCTCGCTCAAGCCGTCGCATAGTTCGGATCTCTCTACGACAACGTTACGCTGTCGGAGCAAGTTTCTTAGGAATATCTAAACATGAGTCGTCAAGTCAACAATTGTGACGTCAGATAGGCTTACTTCACACCATCTCTCCGACATATATAAAACACACAATGCAATCCAATCCAATCCAAACTTAAATCAATGATTTTCCAACTATTTTTATAACTTAAACTTACTTGTTATCTGATTCTTCTCCTTCAAATGAGATGGTTAAGTGAGGCCGAGGTCTGCCAGTGGCTTTACAAGAAATTTGCATTGTTGATCCTTCCGTTGTAGTTAAATTAGAAAATTCAGTGATTGTTGGTGCTTCTAACACCTAGTTAACATAAAAAATACAAGATGTGTTCATAATTGCATACTAAAAGTTAGGTGATTCTCATACAGTTCTGCGCCAAACGACTTTACGCGGTTAAGCGTTTTTCACCGCTGTATGTAAACACCTTAGTTGATATAGACGAAGATGGATATCGATCATATTAAATCTGTTCTACCCTATCCCTGCTTATATTAGACACACTTTTATATTATATAGACTACATATATTTTGCTGCACTTAGCACTCACAGGAAAGGAAATGGTTTGGGTCTATTCAGGTCTCGGGGGTTCGCACTTTGTTCGGGCATCTACTCGAGGAGTTAAACACTTTCCCGGATTATCATTTATTAATACTTTTATAACAGTATAATATGTTTAAATATTAAAATATAACCATGAATGTCCATTATATTCCATCTGGTCTACCCTAGGGTATAGGACTAGTCCTGCTTATACCTTGCTGTACATTCGGCTCTCATGAGGACAGGAAAAGGATTGGTATTATACGGTTCTCGGGGATTCGCACTTTGCCGGGCATTTGCTCGAAGAGGCAAACACTCTTGGTTCGGGAGTATTGTTTATAATTTTTATGACTGTATATTATGAGATAATATAGTGGGAAAACATTATCAACTAGTGCCGCTCATAAATAATGCGTTATGCAGGTTTTGAATGTTTGCACGCTTCTTTGTGTGGAAGAGCGGCGCGCGCGACTCTTACGTCCGACAGTACGTCGCATGGCGCAGACCAAGACAAGGGTTACCTAATATTATCTTACAGAGTAGAGAGATTCGAATTTTTAATCGGACTAATATGAAAAAAAATAAAAAGGCAAATTAAATTGGTATATGTCGACTACAAAGCACGCCTGGGTTTTTAGATGAAGCTGACGGTAAGACAAATTTGTGAAATAACTACTTCGTAGTTGTAAGATGATGCTGGTGACTAGAATGACTTACTTCAATTGTTATTTGCTTTGTGCTATTTCCAGCTGGGTTGCTAGCAGTACATTCGTAAGTTCCTCTGTCGTCACCACTGATACTATCGAAAATTATCCTGTTTGTGACTTCAGTCCATGTAATATTGGTTTCTACTGATTCCTTAAAAAAAAGATTAGAAATAATTAGATTAAAAAGAAAGATATTACACTATTTTCTAATGAACCTAACAATTTACTTCATAGTTACTTCTAAGATGTCAGTCATTGCTCTGTATAATAAAATAATTTACCTTTTAACTTGCCTACTACGAAATTTATAAGAAATTTAGTGTGTTTGTACCCTTAAAGTATCATTAAATGTATCATTTGGTTATTTATAATTTTAGTTTTACATAACTTCGAAAAACATGAGTTAGGTTTTAGGAATTTCACATCCAGACTAATTTAGTGTAGCTATCCCTTAACTACTTAGGTATTCTTGCTTCGTGTAAGTCTAGGATTTGCTTTAGCCATTTGAAACTGTGTTGTCGGGTCACCAATTCTATGTTATATGAAAAATAGGTGAAACAGACTTAAAATAACAGGAAGAATAATAAAAGTTTTAAACTTACTTTGTCTAAAACTTTTCTCCAGGAATATTCTGGATGCGGCATTCCAGACGCTTTGCATTCTATGGACAGAGTTTCGCCTGAAATGACTATTCTTTCCGGAGTAGCTACAAGCTCTTCTATAACCGGCAAATACATAATCTAAAAGTTTTGTAAAATTCACTGTTTAATATTTCATATGCATTTTATAGTTATCCGCCTCATCTCTCGGACGAACACGATAAAGGTACCGAAAGTTTTTTATACAGTTTTCCATGAATTATGCAGTAATTTATGAACAAGACTTAGGTATATAATTATGACATTACAGGTGTTACGTATTAATATTTACTTAATGTAGATGTAAATAAAACTGTACATATTAAAAACTCCGCTCTCGATACATATGTCACCCTACACATCTATTTCACTGGGTATAAATAAAAATGTCCAAAGACAACAAAGATAGCCATTACTCTCTACAATATCAAAGACCGTACTTTGAAAATTGACTCCGTTAACGAAAACAAATGCATTTTCTTTGTTAAAACAACAAATACAGGTCTCTTTTGTATCTGGAATGAAGCAAAGCTTGATAAAGCCACGAGCATTAGTTGTGCTACTTCTAATTGAAATACCTCCACTTTGATGTCTCTATCGATGCCTTCTCCTATTTGAGGGTCCACTGCGGTGCATTTATAAACCCCTTTGTCTTCTTTAGAAGCGTTCCTTATTATCAACTGATTTGTTGCTATTATATATTTGTCGTCGTCCGGCTGAAAAGAAATATGTATATTTTTGCTAATAATGTTGTTAACGAAACAAATGTTCAATATTGTTTTCCTTTTCCTTTTAGGATGTATCTACTTATTTTTGCAATATTATATTGTAGGGTCGCTTTGTTGACGTCTATAGGGTAACTAGTTGAAATTTATATGAAATACTGAAGTCTACGGTCTTTTAAAGCCGTAAAAATTTAATTTTGTAATAGACATTCATATATACCATATACTTTGATACTCGCAACATAACATATTAAATCTTTCATTATATTAATTGGTTTCAGCTAGTAGAGACGCTTTACCATCTTTCATAATATATTCCCAATATTTTTGTAATACTATGATACAAAATCTATGCAATATATTTAGTATCCATAGATGAAAGTAGACGATACTTGTACAGAGATTGTTTAATTTCGTTCACTTTTCCAGAAACTGTGAATTTCATTTTTCCGTTAAAATGTTTCTGGTATAAAAATTAAATAAAAAAAATATATTTTTTTCTATTTAACATGATATTGAAAAGTAAAACATATAAATTGAATAGCGCCTACGACAATTGAAATCGATCAGCTTTATTACGATATCAATTGGATTTATTAAATGATACTTCAATGATGATTTGCTTGTACCTCAATTTTGTGATTTGAAAGACGTACATATATATGTGATTAGAACTAGTGTTCACAATTGAAATGCATCCAAGTATCAAATCAGATAAACATCGTAGTTCTAAACAGAGATAACAGCTGTCTAAAGACATATGTTTTTTAAACAACATATTATCCTTATTTAAGATCAAATAAATAATTATGTCTTAGGGGCGTAATTTCAATATTTTTCTGATAAACATAGTAAATATTTGAAATGAATTGTATAGAAAACATTGAGTTTGAATGTTTTTTCTATTTAGTAATTTGAAAAATAGCACAATTTTGTACACAGTTTCTTGCCTTTTTATTTTACTATGTTCTAATAAAGTATATATTCTTAGTATGTAAATTAATTAAAATATTTTAGTTAATCTAAATATAAGACTGAATGCCTTAATAAAGCGTAACCTAAACAATGTACAGAGAGTACTACTACTTATGAGGCATGATACTAAGAAAGCTGATCACGTTTCTGCGCTGGATGGCAATTGTAACATCTGGAAGACAGACTGGAGACATTTACCAGCCCTCTTATCACCAATCAAAGGTGGGACACATCGTTTGAACATTTTTGGCATTAGGATTTTGGCAAATAAGCATCTAGTAAATGATCTTATATAAAATAATTACAGCAAAGTATAACTCAGACAAAATGTGTACTAAATACACGTATTATTTCCTTAATGCCTCCAACATATTCGTTTATTATCGATGAAATACTTACCTCAATTAAGCTTTGTTCTTTATGCCATGTGATTATGAGCTTAGTATCTCCTCTAGCCTCGCAAATAATCGGCGAGTCTTGGCCATTTACTAAATATTGGTCCTCCTTTGTTTCAACAAAGTACGGACGATCTGGAAGAAACACGCAACACTTACAATTTGAGTTTGTTGGTGGTACCTTAATAATAACAAAGAGAGAGATATATATATATATATATAAAGTATAAAGCAAAAATTCTATCACACGTTTATAAACGGTGGTAGTCACCTACCACCATGATTAGGGGGATACCACCACCACCACTCTCGTAATAAGTTTTAAAGTAATCTTATGTCTTATGATAAGGTTACCAGCTACACTTAAAAGTGAGGTCAGCTTGATCCTCAAAAGTAACAACGACGCTTACTACTAAATCATACTACTAAAAGCTTGATAGAGGTCTTCCTTTGAACTCATTGGTACTGTTTTAGTTATACAAGAGTAGCAAACGAGCGTTCTGGATATCAAATGTTCAATGTTCGCTGCAGCTCATGGACATCTTCATCTAACCTCAAACAGGGCTGAAATTCTATCTGACGTCGCATGTAGATGTTATTCTGTTACGTTGCTATTCTGAGGACTGAATAATCACCTCGTTTATATGTGTAATTGGCAACTGTACATGGTGGTAGAGTTGTAGTTGGACAGAGGAGGTACCACCGCTGCCCTTATAGTCCGCCTTGAACCAATTCTTGTGATGCGGTTGGAGAGATGCGGGTTCATGAAACAATTCTAGAAAATTGGTTGGATAGGTGCGGTTGCCATTTACAAATAAGGTGGACATTTTGGTTCTCAGGAGTAGCAATGCGTTTATGTACGATGTCAAATAAGACTACAGTCTTGTTCGTTGTTTGTTGAGTTGTTGAGTTGTTGTTTGTTGAAGTTGGATATATGTCCATAGATTCAGTAACCACTTAATATCAGTTATTCTGCATACTCGTTTGCTACTCTGCTAATATAGCAAAACAACACAAATATAAACATGTTTGCTTCTGTTATATGCAAAATAAACACATACCGTACACTTTGACGTCATACGCTATAGAATACTCATGTCCGTTGTACTGTGTGACACATTTGTATACTCCGGATATTGACTTGCTTATGTTTGATATGTACAGGCTATACGTGTTCCTGTCTCGCCATTCTGCGTATACGTTTGATTTTGTACCTGGTCTTGTGAAAACAAACATTTACTTTAGGTATAGGTACATATAAGTACTTAATTAATATTAAAACATGATTGTTAAAGGAGATCGTGGTAAGGTTCATTATTTTGCTTGTAAGCGAATTTTAAAGGTGGGAGAACTATAGTTCGACTGAGAAGGTACCACCTCTGCTCTCATAATCCGCCGTAAAGCATTACTTGTGTTTCGGTTGGTGACACGGTTGCCGGCTACACTTTGAAGTGAAGCGACCATGTTAGTCCTCATGAGTAGCGAAATATCTACGTTCGAGCTCAGTTAGGATTTCACACGTGTTTGTGGTTGTACGTAGATATCTATGGGCTGCGACTACTTAATATCAAGTAGTTTGCGTCCTCGTTTGCCATATTTCTCACATAAAAAAATTAAAATATCTGTAATAATGTTAAAACATACTGCCATATTTTCATCTTTTATAGAGGTAGCAAACAAGCTTAAATTGCGCCAAATGTTAGGTGATCCTTGCAGTCCATGGATATCTATTATCGACTCTATATAGAAATTGAGTAGTAATTGAAGTAAATCACAGATGCATTGCTACTCTTGAGAGCAGATGGAACGCCTCAATAAAGCTAATCTGTTTCAATTTACCCTTTAAACCGAAATCAGTTCTACATTTAAAAAAGGTGGAACGGTGCCACCACAGAAGAACCTTAGACATCTACTACATTGAATCTTTGTTATCATATTTCTGTAAACATATCGAATATCGTTGTCAGCTCTCATATCAAATGAGAAAATTGATTAAGTTCGGTAAGCAACTGATTTTAACATGGTTAAATAACACCTCGTTTCAAAAACCCAATCTAACAGAAACAGTGTGTATTCGATGACTAAAACAACAAACAAATGATCGAATATATCACTAAACGTTTACATAAATCGAATAGCACTATACGTTATACATATCTATCATATGTAAAAGTTTATAATGTACCAGTTTTCCGCCGTAATTTAACCCCGAACTTAAAAATTCAACTATACGTAAAATCATCTACACGGATTCGCATTTTCTTTCTTACTTTGCGTATTTTTTTACCTAAATTTTGCATGGTAATTACTCCGGTTCTTAGTATAGTAATGCCGTGTTAGTCTAGAAGTTTCCTTAATAAATAAACTGTCATTTTTTTTCAAATTTTACCAACTGTGCCAGAGATCAGCGATAAGTTCAAATAAACAATATTTACAGTGTATAAAATTATTTCAGTATTGATGTATCTGTATTTACACATTAAAATATTAAATATTATAAAACGATATCCCCCGCTGTGGTTAGACAGACAAGCATAATAAAATTAAATACTGCTGAAACGATTTTCAAGTAGGTAATTTCTTTCATTGGATATAATGATGATGTATGACGATGGTTGTTGAAGATATCGGAAAAAAGAATGCTGGCATCAGGTCACTATGATACAAAGAAAATATAGCCATATATACTCGTGCGAAGCCGTGCGAGGGTACTGATATAATGATAAAATTGAATACGGAAGCAATACTGTATTTAGGTCGAATTAGTTTAACATCTCTTTAACGTAACGATCACTATAAATTTATTATTAGTCTCATTATGAATAAAAAATTGACACCTAATTTAGATTTTATTTTCCATTTCCATTTCATATGTTATTAATTAATTTATTTCATATGTTATTAATTTGTAAATAAGTAGAAACTTTGGAATAACTCAAAAACATCCATCGGATATAAAAAAACAACGATTTTCTTAATCCTTCAGATTAGCAAAGCAAGTAAGTAAGCAAGTAAGTTTGATTGTAGATACTCTACAATTATAAATAATTTATTAGTCCTTTTAGAGTTGGTCACAGATGCTCACATGCAACAAAGAAAACTTAAGGTCTAGAATACTACATGCAGACTGCTAGACAGTATGCTCACTTGCTACTCCAAAATACTAAAATAGGAGCCTTTAATTAATAGGTTACTATCTATATTACCTCAATATCGATATTTCTTTGTCACGACCGTCGAGCCATCTGAGCTTCCCCGTTCCTGGTTCCATACATCGACATTCTTTGTAAAAGGAACTGCCTTTTAAAACAATCACACTATCGTGGTGGTTTATGTTGAAACAGGATTCGCAATCTGTAGAAGAAATAATAACATATTATCAATAGTAAGAACGATCAATTACATATAATTTTAAAAACTGCATATATTCGAAGAAAATCTATTATAGTTAGAGTTATCAGGCCGGGCTGGCTGTAAGATGTAAGCCGATAAATTCCTGTTGAAATTAAAACTTTAAATTCTGTTCACAATCCAACATTCACTTAGAAATAATAAGATTTACATAGCAAATTTAATAGCTAAGATACATAATAACCTATATACAGATTCATTTAACATTTTAAGAATTATATTTTTATAAAAGAGTAAGGCTGACTGATCCAGAAATCAACACAAAGCTGACTTTGCTGAATCCTAAATCTGGATATTTTTCAGATATTTTCATCTCTAATGTACTTAAGTGAGCACTAGAAAAGGAATTTTGAAAATTACACCTCCAACTTTCTAGAGGGAGGCACATACCAAATAAAAATTTGCATATATTTATTTCTTTTATATAAATGTACAAGATTAACATAGGGTTGCATGTGTAATTGGATGTATATTGACTACTGTACAAGACGCGGGCTAGTCTGTTCTAAGTTGTTTATTTTTCTATAACATAAAATTAAACAAAATTGCGGTACCAAGTATTGGGAAATTAAATATTTTTCAACTGAAGTACTACAGCGGAATCAATAAATACTCATTCAAGTTTCCAATAGTCTGTAATCTGTATTGTTTTCTTATTCAACAAAGCTCTGAGATTTCAATTTAGTCACGGAACGGTACAATGGATTCGATTTATTTAAACTAAATGAAACCTAGGACTTACTACAACCAACATAAAATTTCAATGTAATTTGTTGGTATAATACTATTTAATATCATTCAAAAATAATGGTTTTGCACTATATTAACTTAATTGTTAGTAATTAATTTATGAAACCATATTAATTTATTGTATGTATATTGACTAAATTTTGTGGATGATTTAAGAAATTAATTACCTAAAATTTTATATCTTCTTACTCCATAATATACAACCTGTCATTTAGACTTATAATTTAGACTAAACTAGATATTGAACCCGGAACTCTTAGTGAATCACGCTAGCAAGTTTCCACTGCGTTATATTGGTGTTGCTATTAATTTGCATTGGCTAAAGGAATAATAAAGAGGACTTTTTTAGAGATTTCTTTTATTTAAGTTGCGAAAAAGATATCCGTTACGTCATACCTATTGAGAAAGTTTCTGAGCTTATCATCGTGTTCAAATTTTCCTAATTTATGAAATTTACGTCTTCTTGATTGATGACATGAAGATATTTTCTTTCAAAAGTATTCTTATTAACTGATAAAATATCATTATATACATAGGTATACAGATAATATATAGATAATTGTAAATATTGTCTTATATACGGTTTAGTCTATGTTATTACACAAAATAAATATTTTTATAGGTGCTAATCGAATCCACAATCTCTGATGTGCAGTCAAGATAATAACTACCAATACCAAGAAATTAAACAAAGTAACAACTGCACAAAGAGGCCATCCTAACCTTCATCTTAGCATTCATTATAGTAATTGCTAGATATTTTTCATGTTAAATAAATAAACGCTGTCTCAATGCATAGCTCCCATACAAGTAAGTATTCTGAGTTATGGGTACCTTTGAAAACGTAATAGACGAGTGCAGAAACACCCAAAACCAGAAAAGAAAATAGAAATCATACAGAAATCTGCCCTACTTGGAATCAATACTGGAACTCTTCTTACACTGGACGGATAGTCAGAAAATAATTTTATTTTTAGAAAACCAAAAAATTATTTTGTATATTAATGATTAGATATTTTCTTTAGTAGAGTTTCATTTGGAAACTTAGAAAATAAGTTCATTATACTAATTACATCGGATACACACATTATTGGAGGCGACCATCTTAGTGCTCAAGAGAACGAACGCATAGAACCTTCCTTTCCTTCAATAGAACTTCTGTTCTATTTGAGATTGGACGTGGTTGTCCATGGGCTGCAGTGACCACTTAACATCAGGT
>DWON01001638.1:0-23573 GCA_018251015.1 Phocides pigmalion okeechobee
CATTACACATATTAGTACCAACACGTGTTTCGCCCCAAAACGGAGCATCATCAGGGTAAGTTGACTCTACGATGGTTCACCAGTCAACTCACCGATGCTTTGAAATATATACCATTATACAATGTGGTGGCGGTTTGTTGCAAAGTAATTTTAACAACAACTTAATACAAAGAAATGTATTATTCCACATGGAAGAAATCAGAAAAGGAAAAATATTTTTCTTTGTATTATCACGCTATATTAAATAGGAACCGAACAATGATCACTAGCAATTATAGCTAAGATAACAGTATTTCTACTTCAGTTGACATATTGCTATAGACTTTACGGTAGGCTCTAGGCTTATACTTCGTGGGCAAAGCTGGTTAGCGTTGGTATCAAAATATGTCTAAACTTAAGATTAAAGAAGCAGTAATATAGGATATATCAATACTTATATTTCGCGTGCAAAGCTGGTGAACGTTAGTATTAAGATACATCTGAATTTAAAAATATGAAGGAGGAATATAGGCATTATGAGTAACAAGAAACAATTAAAAATTATAACGACTTAATTAGTCTCATCTTAACAATTATTTTGATAAGTAATTATCGTACTTCTTATACAATACAAACAGACAAAGCTATCGTCACAACTTTTATAGTTTATAAATTCGACTGCATTTACTTCATAACTATGGAGTTATTTTGGTTAAAGTGTATAAATAAACATATACGGTACGTGACATTCAAATATGATAAATCTAGCTAAATTTAAGTGGTTGATATAATATCTGCTTTACTTATGAGAGTACATCTTACTATGTACCGGGTACCAGAGATTAGAGATTTTTGATTGGCGATATTTGGAACCAAAACGAATTAAACGTAAGGTAGATCGATTAATCAACCATTAACACTTGTTAACATTTTACCCTGTCACCGCAGTTTCGCCGTATGCAACTGGTACCGAGGTATGCAACTGGTTCGAAATATCGACAATCAAAAATCCAAAATCGCTAATCGTGATTACCCCGTACATAGTAAAATGTACAAATTCCGCGATGATAGTAGTTTAAAATCTAATGACAGTACAGTTTGCGAGCTAGGTACAAATTTCCCGTGCAATAACTCGCAAAATATTTCAGCGAAAGATTTCATCAAGCCTCGTAAACTTCAGTTGCGGTTCTGTGTTGGTATCAGCTGCAGTGGATTTTAACTATTCTAAACCAAATTCAATGAACTCCCTCAAACAGAATTACGTTATGATCCTTTTAAAATATAAATACAAAATGTTTTTACACACCTTTCGTATCTTCAGTTTCTTCTGCATCGTCTTCAGATTCCTAAAAAAAAAATACCAAAATATTAATAATAATGATATGAGAAAATAATGCGGTGTAAGTACATATATAGTTTTTTATTCAGCTATTGTTTTTATTGTAAAAGTAACAATTTAGCTTGCAAGCCATTTGATGTTAAATGGTCTCTGCAGCGCATAGACATCCACGTCCAATCTCAAAAAGAACTAAGGGCACTGCGTGAGGTGGTGCATGCGTCACTATTCCTAAGACTGAGATGGTCGCCGCGCTTGTAAATGTGGTCCGCAACCGCACCTCTCTAACGGAAACACAAGAACTGCTGTACGGCCGATCATGGCGGCGTTGGTAGTACCTCCCCAGTCGATCTGTTATTACCCTCCAAATGCAAATATTACTAGTAATTAGTACAATGTTAATACAATTATCATACTAGTGTAATAGGATAGAATAAAATGATAAAGAGTTTCCATTATGTGTACATCGATATTTCTACAACGCTGAAGACTTTTTGTGTTATTTGAATATGCTAAACTATAGAACTACCAGTCAGATTTCAAACCTTTTTTAACACACTTATATGCATAACCCATGTATGCGTATGTGTGCGTATGTATGCGTATGTGTGCGTATGTATGCGTATGTGTGCGTATGTATGCGTATGTGTGCGTATGTAACGGAATGTATGAGCTTAGTTTTTATCGGTTTCTTGAAGCTTGATTAATTTGAATCTTTGCACGTGTATCGAGGACCGATGATAATGCAATAATATGAAAAAAAGCGTGAGGTGCTTTTTCAGTGATCTATTGACACAATACCATGTTTTTTTTACATTACAATATTTTTTTCTTAGTTACGCTTTTTTGGAATTTTATAAAAGCGTGTTTTTTAGTTTTTTTTATCTATTATTTATTAATCTAAAAGTCTATCCCTTTTCTTGTTTTATTTTTTTATTCCATTTCAGCCTATTTTACATATTATATTCCTAAAATCTCCTCCAGGTGTTTTTTTTTTAAATATCAGATGAAAAGTGCATTAATAATTTACATTAATTTTCAATAATTACAGTCCTACACAAAATTTTCGAAGTGCAGTATATTGCAGCATACACATATTTATTATTTTGCTGCTAAAATTTGTAGTGACCGTTATGTAACTATGTAAAAACATCAGGTATGATATTAAGTATCACTCAATATGAACAAAAAACTCATAACTTGTTCTTATTACGGTATCACTGAAGTTGGCAAGGTCACCAAGTCCAAACTATTAACGTAAATTGACATACTAAAGTTAATCCCAATTAAAGAAAGCAACCAAGTGCGTGTCGGAATACGCACAGAATAGGGTTCGGTAGTATAGTTCGGTGGATAGAATTTAACCCAAACTTTTTATTAGATAATAAAAACCAGACAACATGATATTTTATTTAAAACATTTGCGGGACTCTACAGTATCGATCTGATATGTGTTTTCTACATAAATGTCAATCTAGACATCTAAATGATAAATCTAGATTGCTGGTCTGGTTCCAGATACATACATATATGCTACTTTTCATATGTGTCCATTGTGTCTTTATCATTAAGGAATGCTAGTGAGAGGCTGTAGAAAGCGATATTTAGTTATTTTTATGTTTAAACACAATTCTTTGTAAATTTTTTTATGTTGTATAACAACACTGAATCTCAACTATAATATGACTGGAGTAAAACTATCGAGTCTCTTCACATTTCCAATAATAAACAATACATTGAAATTGTTCTTATCCTGCTTTCAGAATGATAAAGATTAGGATATAATCCAAAAGTATTGACAGGTTGATAACTTGATTTGGGAGGAACAACTATGGCCCTCTTAATCTGTGAAGCAACTCTTGTGTTTTGGTAAGAGAATTGCGGCTGCCGGCAACACTGTGAAGTAAGGAGACCATCTAACTCCTCAGATGTAATAACACATCTACATACAACCTTTGTAGAAGCCCTACCTCCAGTTATGTTTAGGGTTGTATGTGGATGTCCATAAGCTGCAAGTTTTATTTATTTATTTTGAAACCCAACATGTATTAGATGTCCATAAGCTGCAAATTTTATTTACTTATTTATTTTGAAACCCAACATGTATTAGACATTTAGATCACTCGTCATTACAGGTAATCGCAGCATCCGTAATAATAAAAACAGTAACCATATTACTACAATATGACATTTAATATGAAATAATAAATATTAAAAGTAAAACATAAAAATGTAGTAAACTTTCTTCACTTTTAGCCCCACACTAAGATACCCTGTGTTGTGGGTGCCATTCAAACCAGAAAAGAAAAGTAAACTCATCATTCAGATATCGGACTACTTAATATCAGGTGGCTCACATAAAAATGAATATTTAATAAATTTTATACACCTTAGAAAATTTCATGGAAAACTCTTATGCATCAGGATAGTAACCGTCACATTAACAAATATTTCCCTTCACCATTATTTAAAATATATAATGATCAAAATACTCACCTCAACTGTCTTAGAATCTTGTTCAGCATCTTCAACAAGTCCCATAATGCCTTTCCATAAGGAAGAAGATACTTCGACATCAGGAACTATAGTGGCATTTAGGTCTTCTCCACCAGATACTGTGTCAGGCTTGGGAGTCAAGTAATATGAAGTCTCTATAACCTGGTCACTATCTACTTCTTCATCACTCTCCTCATGAATTCGAGTAATGTTTCCATAATCAGTGCCATCTCGCAAATATTCATCACCTTCAATGTCATCACTGGATGAAGATTCAATATTAATAAAACTGGAAATTAAAAACAAATTAAATTAAATTATTAAAAAGTTGCACATATGTATGTATGTTTACGTAGCCTACATAGAAATCAGCAAAACCCAAGCATGGAGATTTCAAACATGTTTTTGTGTTGACTGTACTTTATTCATGTGAGGATTTGTATTATGCATTATTTATTAACAATATCAAAATGTGAAACTTAACAATTCCATAAGTGTATGTTCTAATATAATAGATTCTTGAGAATATATGACAGAGAGAATTATGAAATCTTTCCCAAACGAGTTTGTGTTCATACTTTACTTAAAATCTAATCACAACAATGTAATATAGAAACAATAACATGTGATGCTCAGACTGCCATAATAGTTTTTAAATCCCTAAGAAAGCAAACAATGCAGATGAGAGTTAGAGAGAGAGAGAGACCCTAATACAATAATAATGGCAATAATTGGTTGGGGAGGTGTGGTTGCCGGATACACATTATTGGAGGGGACCATCTTAGTCCTCAAGAGTAGGAACGCATCTGCATCCATACTAAATAGAACTCCTGTTCTATTTGAGATTGGATGCGGTTGTCCATGGGCTGCAGTGACCACTTAACATCAGGTGGCCTGCATGCCCGTTTCTCTTTCATAACAATAATAATAATAAATACTCAATAAATCTAAACTGAAATACGAAATATCATATATAATTGGCAAATTATCCCAGATAAGAAACAGTATGGACATATTTGACACTTACAGCCATTGCCAAATATGAGAAAGGTATCATCATACTTAGGAATATTGCTAAACCTCAGATTCAATTTGCAACTCTCCTTGTACAACTTCATTTTAATTTTTACATTTCACCAATAATTAGTTACTACTAGTTAATAGATAAATAACATATAGATATATGAGATAATGATCAGATACTTTGCAATACAAATTCTACAAATGTATGTAATGAACACATTACTGTCCAACTTCTGGACAGAACTCTCCAGAATAAGAGTTAGTCCTCTATGCCAGCCAACTTTGTGAATAATTCTTAGATAAACAAGTTTCCTCATTTTCTCCTTAATTGTTAAAGTAAGCAATATTCATTTTTACACACATAACTTCAAAAACCAGAGTTTAATGCCCTGACATGCACTTTAGTTAGTGTGAGGTAAGAGGTCATAATGTTATTACTATACAATTATAGGCTATATGATTTGTAATTTTCTGAACCAATCAACATACAGTCACAACCAATCATTGTGGTGTGATTGACATTATTACAAATAAAAAACCCTATTAAGATACTTTATCTATGACAGTACATGACAAAATGGATACAGATTGATTCATTCATTTATTTGCTCAGGCAACAATTTATTTGTGATCCATACAAAATGATATGACAAGAAGTTTTTTATGAAATTATTAAATAGATTATAAATACTAACCCTTCAGTAGAGAGAATACTAAGCATGGAACTAAATTCATCTTTATCTTTCTTCAATTTACGTTCCTTAGCATAGCTCTGTTCAATGGTGTATCCTTGATCTGGGTTCCTCAATATCTCCACTCTCAAGATGCCTTCTCTGGGCCAAGTATCTTTGACGTGATTGAGACATGTTGTAGGTGTTCTTGAGAATGCTATGTGTATGTAAGCCAGAACAAAAAATGCCACAAGGGCTTTCAGCAACACAAGAAACTCAAAGAACCGTCTCACTGGTCTTGGAAATGTTCTTGCATATGCAATTGCAAATTTGAAAAACAAAGCATGAAACAACCGCTCCCTCACATTGAAGAGAGGGTTTTGGTTAGTATTCCTCGTACGGTTCATTCCTTGGTTAATAACTGGGACACCAGGCAACACATTATTCTCTGGGTTCACACCAGGTGGCAGGTTGTTCATCAAACGGGGTACACCTGCATTACTCATGTCTTTATTTTGTTGTGTAATAGCACACACACTAACACTTTCTCTATATCTAATGCGCTTACAGCCTCAATATATCCATATCTTAATGACCTGGAAATAAAATTTACCTAATTAATAAAACAGTGACATCTATTATTAGCGATAATTATTAATAATGTAAACAACCACGACATAAACCCAATTAGCAAAAGATTAACAGGAATGCACGTAATAAATCCACGTTACAATTCTCGATTCGAGGAGCGACATTGACCTCCGATATAACAATGGTTCGCTGCGACACATAACTATAGGTAAATATTTTTATTTCTAATCAAAAACACATGGCCGTGCACCAAAATGCAAAAAAAGCTACGAGTCTGTAGGTACGCGATGTGAAGCAATCCTTTCCAACAAAAGTAAAAGTAATCAACAACCGAGATAGGTACCTAATGTCAAAAAACACTTTCACGGCAGAATTATATAAGAATCAAGCAAATCGCTCCTCTGTAGGTTTTGAATACTATTAACATACAATCGTTTACGAATTCACTTCAACATAATAAAATTCGAATAAATAAAACATGTCACTATTTGTTCTGTGAATAAAATCGGAGAACTGTCAAATTCTGAAAATGTCATTCGCATCAAGATGCATTCGTTCGCATTTCACTTGAAGTTGAACATTCACAGATTGACATGTTGTCAAAGATGCGTTCAATTTATGATAGTTTAGTACCGTGGAAACCTTTAAATATTGTTATCATAAAATAACCTTAGATGTAATTTACTATTCGTAAAACAATAAAATCACGGTCACCTTTAATCAATTTAAACTATCGTATATGCTCATTTTACCAAATATCAAGAATTACTCATTTTTTAATTACATAAGTTATAGGTAAAATTACTATATTACCTGAGTATTTTATATTTGAATATAAATGATTTATTATAACTGTATTTATATAAGTTTGTAGATAAAAAAACCTTCTTGTTTGAAATTGTTGCTTTGCACAGTGCAAACTAGATGGCGTTAGGTGTAGCATCACATAGGGTATTACTCATATCAAAATTAAAATACCTATCCAATCTATCTTCCAAGTAGCAACAAAGGGAAATAATATTCACCATGATCCGACAATATTTGACATTACAATACATTTTTTGAATAAGTAGGTACTTGTCATGTTTTTAAGTAAGATGGAATAACTGTCAAGTAATATTAATGGCGTAATATGTTAACTTTATCAACATTTTATGTAACTTCTAATAGTATTACGTCAATTATAACGTTACATTTCGTTATACGTCACTTATTAGTTATTTGGCCTTACTACTAGTAAATGGTCTAAATAAGGTGGTCGTGGCATGCATCACCTTCTTCGTTACAACTTTTATCTTCAACACAGCACATAGTATACAAATATAATTTAACGTAGTTTATGTGTACTACGGCGACGAAATGATTATTATCTATTATTTCTAAATAACAACATACTTAAACAGATCATTTTAACCCAAGATATAACATTACAAACGCTCGTGTTTATCACACAAATATTCGGTCTCTGTCGGATTTGAACTCACGGCCTTTGGCTCGATTGTCACTAATCAATAGACCAAGAAGAGACCGATGAGTTTGTTTTTAATGTAGTAAATTTAAAGCAAGTCAAATATTATTTTAATTATTATATATAATAAGTTTCCATGATTTTCAACACTTCCAGATTAAAAATGGTTTATTGCACTGAAGAGGCTACTCCCGCAAATTCAAGTGCTAATAATTCAGTAGCCGTGATTTTACGGATCATTTGCAAAACAAAACACGTCAGGTACGTTCACATCTTGCTATTATTTTTATGTGAAAGGCCGTTGAATGTCTCTCACATACAAAAGCCATGGAAATTTAACAAAAGCCCCATCATTGTAAGTCTGATTGACGTCTAAATTGTGTACGATGAGTTTGAAAAGATTTTTTGTAATAGACGTTACCTTTTCATTCTATTAAGCACGACTTAATGATAGATTTTAAAAAGAAAACCTCCTCAAATGCCGTGCCCTGAATGATTTAAGATCGCAATACCTGTAGTTCTTGTTGCACGAAATAAAAGAGAGGATTAGGCATGCTGTTAAAGTATAAAAACTGATGTTTGTAACGAATCACTAGTACGAGTATATCTTTGATACGAATATTGATGCTTACTGGATTGTAAGTCTTTATTTAAGACCTTATAGCTACTATCTGCTCCATTTCCTGTCTCAGGATGAATTTGTAATTTGTAATATGGTACTAATATGTGTATATATTTTTTATCACTTCACTTTTTCCTATCCGGGAGGGTGGCCATAGTGCATTCTTTGAAATATATACCGTTATACATTGTGGTGGCGGATTGTTGCAAAGTAGTATTTAACAACTTAATGAATTTGTAATTCCACATCCATACATACTTACTCGGATCCATACCTACCCAATAATCTACTTTAATTTCAAATTTAAAACCTTTAAATTAATTTATTTACAGTTTTTTTAATTTTATTTATATTTTTTATTATATATGTTTCATAATTTCTGTTAATCATGTAGGTAGGTACAAATGATTATTTTAAAAAATATTCCGTACTTATCTATTTCCTTGTTTTGGATTATTAACACTGGATACGTTAAAATAATTACAAAAAAGATAACAGTAAAAAACAAACAGAACTACAGCAGAGCATAAATAGTGAATGATTTTATTTTATATTATATACACCTAACTAAAATGTTATTAATTCCTACCTAAATACTAATTGTTATAGCCAACGTGCTGTACAGTTTATCTAAGCTTATATTTCGTGGTCAAAGCTCGTTTATACTAGAATTTCGTAAACAGAAAATCAGCTAAGGCACTTAAAGATGAAATCTCAAACTGAACACGCGTCAAATTCTCAATAAAAATAGTTTAGAGATCTGTTGCTTGAAGTTTTTGTTTTTTTTTTAATAAAACCTTAGAATAGAACACGTCGGAATCCACATTAATCGTTACGGGCCGAAAAGACCCGAGTTAGATAAAGGTTATGAGATAACGAGAAGTAAACTTAAATTACCGACCGCTCACGTTATAAATATTCAAAAAGCGGTCCGGGCGAGTCGGTCGAAAAAATTGACGTCTCAATTATCGAGCTTCGAGATGTAGAGATGAAGTGGAGAGGGGAGTTTAATTTATATAATTCTCACGTTCCTTATTTCCTGCTATAATCTTGTCGAAATTACGTGTTGATTTATTCGAATTGGTATCTAATTGTAGATTGTGCCTTAGATAAATCCTTTATATGACTAAACTTTTCGATGATTAGGAAGTGTTGTCATACCTATTTAAATCATTACCGTCAAAGTTGTCAATAATTAAAACTATAATATTACCAATTGAATAGCAAATATTTGGGGCTCTATAAACATCTTAATTTAATTTATACTTCTAAAACAAAGACAATATATGTAGGTTTTCTTTTTATGAAATTTAAATATCATAAAAGAGAATACTAAATATCCGATGATTTGTGGTCACTAACGCCTATTGACTTTAACATGTATCTGCATGTAGAAGAGGATAACAAAATATTTTTCTCATAGATATTGGCGCTACTGAGGACAAAAATGGGCGCCTCACAAATTAATCGAGGTATTTGCGGGAAACGTTTGTCTTTAGGATTTCCTATCCTTAATTGATAATCATTTTCACAATTTTATTTCGATCACAAAATATTAAAATATGTTATTAAGAGATTAATAAATAAATAATAATTATCGGATATCAAAATATTAAAAAAAAAATTAAATATTTGCTTGCAATTCTGAGTGGACATATAAATCCTTATCATAAGGACTTACGTAATAAAATACTTAAATATAAATTCTGCAATGTCAATTTAAAATCTAAATTCTAATTAGGTAATTATTTTTTGTCACTTTCTTTGGCAAATTTGTAGGTTTTCGTCTCATACCGTTTTTGTACTTTCCAGATTAAAAAAAAAAATGTTCGCAGTTTTCAGTTCGATACGAAATTCGTATATCGACTATGATATTATAACTCGTAACGGCTGTCGTTATAAATCATGGTGCTGTCCAACCTTTGTTTTGGGTCCATAGGAACAAGATTATTTGTAGCCACGACAAAAACACGGGCTTGTACAAAAAGAAATCATTATTTTTTATCTGTCGGTCGACACCTTACAAGAACCACAAGTAAGTAATTATCCTGAGTGTTTTATAATATTTTTTGTTATAAGAGGCATAGCTCTTGATTGATATTGAAATTATACGTATGTACAATATTAATATATACATATAAAAGAGTAAAGTGACTGATAAATCCACAAATAAACGCGCAGCCGAAACTGCCAAACCTAGGATCCTAAAGGTTTGCAGATAGGTATTTTATGTAGTGGAAGCGAATATTTCACCTTTCATCTCTTAATGGGTTTAAATTCAGGTTGAAAGTGTGTATAATTGTACTTTTATATCGACTTCTGCGTAAGTAAAGCCGCGTATATAATATTTTTAAAGATTCGATAAATATTACCTATGTCATAGAATATAGGTACATTTGTATACTATATCATTGATGACAGCGGTATGATCCTTTTTCTATAGTGGAAGCAGTTAACTAGCACGCAGGCCAACTTGTATGAAATTGAAGTAGCAAGCGGCCTCTTAGTTCACCTGAAGAGAAGTGCTCACAGCCGCCCATGTACACCCCTGACCATCTCCATGTAGAATAGGACTCTCGTCTGAAGTCAAATACAGATGCATTACTACTTCTAAGGACTAAGATAGCTCCATATCTATATAAGTTAGGCGGCAACCTCATTTATCCAATTTTACCAACTTGACATTCTTAATTCTGAAGAGTAGCAACAGATCTGTGATACACTTAGCTAATTAAGCCTAAAAATAATAAAGAAAACCTTTGCCATAAGCTTTAACAACATAACACTCTATATAGTAATAGCCTGATATTAAGATTTACTAAGACGTCAATGTCATAAAAACAAAGACGAGTAATACTAACCCCAGACACCAAAAAAGAACTCTAAATTCATAATCTAGATGAACTGACCAGGGATCGAACCTGGAACCAACTGGTAGATCGGTATAGTGACTGCAGCGTCATCAGGTCGGCATAGGACCGATGTAACGGTGTAGCAACCGCCTATAGGCCGATCCCATGACGAAGCGTTACTGTCAAAATTATTATCGCTTCTCAGAACGATGTTATCGCTCCGGCACCAAAATCGAATGCGCTATAAATTAATTTTTTGCTACTTATGCTTAAATCACTGTAACGTAATAACATATACGAGTTATGTTAATTATTTGTATCTGTTATGTTAATATAGTTTTTATAAATAACAAGTTTATGTTTATTTATTAAGCAGATTTTTCTTCCTAGAGTACAATAATAACAGAAGAGCCTTTTCAGACCGTAATTTCAATATGCTTTAAGATATTGAATTTATATCTTATCAAGGACTGATTTAAAAGAGTGCCAGGAGGTTTTTCCGCCGGCTTTTTTCTCCCGGTCAACCTTAACCAACAGGGGCATCAAAATCGATATACTGATTTTACATTGTACCCTTGACATTCATCAAGTGTATGTAAATACCTTACAATGAAATAAAATATTTGAATTCGAATTTATCTCGATCGGTAAAATACCACCTTAGTTTTTGCGGAGCAATGTTTTGCCAGCTGTACTTACAAAACAAAGGACTATTTATTTCTCAGGATTAGTAAACCATGTCAGAATTAGCAATAATCAATAACGGTGTAAACACTACGTTAAAACTGGTAGTTCTGGCAACTAGTTCTCTCACTCTTACAGTACATTCACGAAATTAAGGATCAACAAACTCCTTAAAACTCAAACTATAGATTTTAATTAAATTTCAATTTTAATTACGGAAATGATGTAGTTTGCAATCAGACAATAAAATACTATAGTTTAAAAGCTTAGCGATTTGGTTGTTTATGAAAAACACTTAATCTTTGAAGAGTTTCAACATTAAATAACCTTAAGAACTTCAGTGTAAAGTATACAAAACCCATTAAACTTTGATGATAACCTCATGCTAATTTAAACTAACTGACACGCATAGAAATTAATTGATAAATATTGGATGAAAGGAATTTCAGTTTCTCTTTCGTAAATGTTGTTGGAGGTGATAAAAGTACAGACAATAGTAACATAAATGTAACCAAAATCAAATTAATAATTTAACCAACAGTCACTAGTATGTAAAGTATGTACAATCGAGCGGAGTATTGCGACTAAGCGGCACAACGATACGAAACCCAACCATTTCCGTAGTGAGAGAGATTAAGGAATTTTTCACGTCGATTATTTACTCAACCTCTACTAGTAACAGAGATGTCAAGCTACTGGCCTCTTTATGTACTATGCTAAAAGTTGCAAGAAGTGAATGGACTGAGCGCTTTCATACGAAGTAAGTCATCAGTTCAATATTTTGCACCCACCACACTACCACACAACCCTTTTTCTAAGACAAGCCCGTGTCTGCTGTCCATTGACTTGTTCAATACTTTAGATCAAGTGACCTGTTTGCTATAACACCTATTAAAAGTAACCTAGGTTAGGTAGGTAGGTTGGAAAAACGATACAGACTACTTAAAGTAGCCTCCAATGTATAGAAGCGCACATAAAAGATTAGGTACCAAAAGCTTGTCCAACTTCTGATCGCGACCGATTATGGTTAATTTTGATAATTATTTACAACTAAGTTGCTATGCGTAACTTCGCTGACGTGAATTTTCGGGTTATTCCAGTTTTGCTAACAGCAATAAGTTCTTATGTACACATAAGCGTAACCTTAAAATTGATTTATCTTTTTATTTGTAGATTCATTGAACCGATATGAAGCCTACATTCATATAACACATTCGTAAAAACCGTAGCGTAAAATTCTTACGACTATTGTTTAGGATTCTACAGCGTTAATTTTTTTTTCTTAACTTCCATGTACAGACAGCGATCAATTACATATTTATTATTTGTACATATTTATGTAATTTGCCGTACTGGGAGATTTCTACTGTTTGGTATAAATAATGTTTTTTGTCTGAAAAACAACTAAAGAGCAGTAATCAAAAAACAAATACTTAATTATAATATAATTAATTTACTAATCCACAAAAAGCGGGTACATTGCTACCAGTGTTTTTTCTCACGATATGAAAATATCTTGGTATTGCAAGAGATAATACGAGAACTCTTAACATTACAAAGATTATATGACAGTTTGCCTCGAAGCTTTATAAATATTTGCTCAGAACTGTGTAAATTTAACTCATACCAAACAAATATAACATTTCAGACGTCAAGATACCTTTAAGGATTTCAACATGTCTTATTAACAAACTAATAAGAGTCAAAATTCTTAATTTAAGTCGATTCCTTAAGAAATAGTACAATGTCAGTTCACCTGTGCTTGTGTTGACAGCTCCCGTTTTCTACGGTTACTCTTTCTTTTTTCTGTAAGTCGTTAATCTATATTTGCTTTAATAAAATAAAATCTTACGTACACCTAGCTTACTATGCAAATAGTGTCAGAATGATGCGACTTATCTATACTTACATTTTCATTAGTTTGTTTTCAACCTCGTACCCAGTAATCTCTTTGTGAATGACATAGTTAATTACTTAAGAAGTGTAACACAAATAGTTTTAAATTTAGTTCTCTATCCAAACTTTGTCTAAAAAGACGTTCAGTTCACTGAATATAAAAATAGTTTGTGTGATAGTTGTATGAATTAATTGGTAAAAGACCCGTAATGGCTCAATATAGTATAGCTTTTCACGTATACGAGTAACTAAGCAATGTCAATATATTATGAATTGCTAATATGTATTATATTAATATGTATAATATTATATTTGTAGCTCCTGTAATTAATAACTCGCAACTTACGTCTGCATAGTTTTTAGGTATCAAAAATTAATATATTTCGAAACAAAATAATATCGTTTATATGTAAGTAAGTCTAAAAATAACTATTTATCTAACAAGTTTAGTTCAAATCCATTATGCCGTAAAGAAATAGCTAGTTAAAAAACATTGGGACATGAAATCATAACCCTGTTTTAGTAAGATTTACAATACAAGATATCATATATCAATCCATAAACGTTCTAAACATCCCATTGACGTAGTTATAAGTGGCGCCCTTGGCAATCTTTTGATGGTTCACGAATTAATAATATCGAACTTCCTTACGACAAATTCCGTGCAAATTATAATGCCCTGACCTTTCAGGAAGTTATAATTTAAATCATTACTCAAGCCTTTAGATGTGGGACGTTAAATTTTCCATTGTTGCCACTGCCAAACTGAATCAAAAAATATATACGTGAATGCTTAGTACCTTATAGGTGGAAGATCTATATTTCGACTGGGGAAATGACATCGCTACCTTCATAAACCGGCACAAAGCAATTCTTGAATTTCACTCGGATGGGGTTGGTTACAAGCGAGGCGGCCATGTTAGTCCTCAGGAGTAGTAACACAACTACGACCAATCTTAGATAAACTTTTAAGAATACATATTTGATGTCTACAGGCTGCTACAACTATTGAATACGACGCCCCTTTTAACATATAAAATACCTATTGAGTGATTGATTATTTGATTCTACTCAGTACTTAAAATGTTTGATATGTTTATCGGTATGAAAGTTTGACAACAACCAGTTATGGTATGTTCCCTGTTGGTCTTTTTGTTCGACGGTGAGGCTCTAGTACCGAGGTAGCGTTTGTAGACAACTCCATGTTGCGGGAAGGGGTCCGAAACATTTAAATCGAAATAATTGTTGAAATTTTCAAAACCTGGCATTCTAATGTATAATGAACATTACTAAAGACTTTTGTTTATCTTGCTCTATAGGAATAAAAAAGAATACACATATTTTGATTTTTATATTACTGGAATATATCTCCACCAACGCGTATATGGTATGCCCCAGCATACCATACTACACTGTTTTGTTACAATAATATAAATCCTGGGGGATTTTCTTATTTGTGGGATGAGAAAGGTCAAAAGTGGAAGATTTAAAAAAGGCCATAGTCAATTCCATAATTAATTCGCATAACGTTGCAATATCAAAACACATTTATGTGTAAACTGAGGTCAAAACTTAGGCATTTTTCAAATAATACATATTTTTAAACATGTAGATATCTAGTTTAACCATAGAGCTACTGTTGCCGCTTTCATAATCTGCTGTGAAACAATTAGTGTGTTCCGTTCGAAGCAGCTACCAGCAACAAAAGCGACGCGATCATCTTGATCTGTAAGAATAACAAGGCATTTTCGTAAGAGCTCAGATAGGATCATAATCCTGTTTGATGTGTATGTAGATGTCTAAATGCTGCAACGATTACTTAACATGTGGCTTACTTAACAAGTGGCTTGCACTCGTTTGCTAATCATATAAATAACATAATTAAATACATTATTATTAGCCAAAGGTTACGTTTGTCCATGATCCTCTCGCATCCAGCTGCGATATCTTCATTTGGCGGCCGGCAGGTGTCACGTGTTCTGTAAGCGTCGTCCCTCTCACACTTACACACATTATGTACGCTCTCTTTCTCTTTTGTGTCCCAACTCTGTAGGAAATCTTACCGGAGTTTGTAAGCCGTGAGTTTTATTTTTATTATTTAGCCGAGGCTTTATTTATTTCTCACAAGTTCCTGTCGAATACAAATAAATACGTTTTGGTTAAAATAAGTTAGTGTCTATAGGTTGAGGTTACGACAGATTTAAGAGTTAACTTTTTACTGTAACCTTCCTGCATACATTTGTCATGGGATTTAATTTAAAGCTCGTCCACAAATCTCAGAGACTAACTTGTCAGTTTTAATCTCATTATATGCTTATATCTATGAAAATTACATAACACCAAAATTTTACACTTATTAATTAAATATTTAAATATTTATTATTCTAGTCTGTTTTGATATTGGACGTGGATATCCATGGGTTGCAGAGACCATTTAATATCAGAAATCCTGCAAGCTCGTATGTTACTTTGAGACATAAAAATAGATCCAAATCCAAAATCCTGCACGAAAAGAAAAATACTATCTTTTGTAAGTAGGTAAGAACACAACATAAATATTAAGTAATGGAATACTCTTATCATGGAAGTCAGATTCGCACTATTATTTGTATTCCAACCGCACGTAAAACAAGTTCGAGCAAACAAATACCAAAGTATCATTCTAAGTACATAATGCATCAACTTTCAACAGTGAAAAACTTTCACAAAGGGCTACCATCAATCAATCACGTTACGGAATTAGGCCGATCTGTCATCACGCTCAATAAAATTCGAAATCATTTCGGATGGCGAGTGAAATCGATCACAGATGCATTCGTCTTTAGGACAAAGGTGATAAGTGTAACGAAAAACATAGGCCGAAAAAAGATATATATGTTCCGAGTAAGCTTAAACAGTATAATATTTAAAGAAAAAGTGAATATGGAACTGAGAACATACCACAGAAATATATATCTTAAAAACTATGTACTATTGACTACGATTTATAAAAAAATCTAAATAAACCTAAGCAAATACATTGCCAGCTAACGGTAACACCTTTTTACTAAAAATGTTTGTATCACTTACACACTCCTTTCCACCAAAACGCTAAATTTTCTTCTGGATAAAAGTGGATGTGATGGTATCTCCCCGAACAACTCTTGCAGATTCTACCACATTACAATTTTAAAATATAGACTATATTACTAAAGTATACTATATTAATGTATAGTCAACCCAAAATACATCAAAGAAAGTGAATAAAGCTGTCCCAATTATGAAAGGTTTTTTCCTCCACATATTCTATAATTACCGCTAATAATTCTACCACTACCATTCTATTCACCTATTATTCTGTATATTTTTAGTTGGATAAAGCAGTCCCAAAGGCTTTTTTCCTCCACATATTGTATAATTACAGCCAATAATTTTACTACTACCATTATATACACCACTTAATCTAAAAATTTTAAGTCAAGTCAAGAAAAATAAAAAACTAAACTTTCACAAAGGGTTACCATCAATCAAGTATCCGAATTAGGCCGATCAGTCATCACGCTCAATAAAATTTGAAGTCATTTCGGATGGCGAGTTACCACCGCTACCTGTAGCGACATGACAGCCACTTTCATGCCACGATGGGCGATGCATTTCAACTGTTATATGGATTAGTATGTCGGTGACAGGACTAACTTTTAACTTTCAAAGTAATAGATAGGAGTCGTAAGGATTGACTTTTTATGTGCTTCTAATATACTTTAGCTTAGAAAACTATCGTGAAGGCCAGCTGATGTTAAGTACTCGCTATAACCCTTATGAGACTCATCTACATCGAACAGAAGTGATTTCGCATATGAGACCGTATCTAGACCGTATTCGTTGCTCATACCGATTAAGACGGTAGTTTCGCTTGTAAGGGTATCCCGCAAGTCTTCCTGATTGAACTATATTTCTAACACCTATTCATAATCTCTTCTCTTAATATTATACAACAAAGTATCCAATCGCCTCTGCCGTCCTGTCTGATTTTCTCACAGTTTTCAACAACATATACAGTGATTCCTGAGGAAGGTTTTAGCGCATAATCAGTTAAGTTTAGTCGTTCGAAATAGATGTTTCTAATTGTTAGTTTTTGCAGCTAGATAATAATTGGATGCAGCTATGAAAGAAAAATAATGTAAGTAAATATAAACTTCATTACCCGAGTGAAGCTGGGACGGGTCACTAGTCATAACTAATCTAAACACAATATAGAAGTAACTCTACCATAAAATTAGTATTTTAAGACCAAAAACTAAATGACTGTTCAACGTATTCCATAAATGCAACCTTAAGGCTTACGTATTACATAAATTTGGTAAAAAAACTAAATTTTAAACTAGAAATAATCCGGACCACAAAAAATATATAAAAGCCGAGTACAAAAAGGTACGTGCAATGCACACAGCACATTTATAAGACTTATCATAGTAAAGACTTCAACGCGTTGGATACGAGCCGAGAATAGGTGAAAGAAATATTTATCTCTATATATGAGAAAATAAACCTCCATTTTTTACGATTTGGAAATATTTGTCTACATAGCGAACTGATGACTATACTGACCTGATATGCTGAATGTTTTAAGTCTATCCCGGTTCAAGGAGATTTTATATTTATATATATTTATACATACATAGATTTTCTATAAGATAAGAAATTGGAGATAATCGCATGTATCAAGAAATATATTACTTTAAGAAAGCCATTATATTCTAATACATGTTATATATTTATAAGTTATTTATACATATTTGAAGTTTATTCAATCGATCAAATTAAGTTTTAAGTTTATATTAAGTGGTCATTGCCAATCCAAATAAAACAAGCGTTCTCTCTAAAGTATAACAAATTCGTAACATATAATATATAACATATTCGTTGCTTCTCCGTTAGCTAAGATGGTAACTTTTTACGTAATTAAAATGAATACCATACCTTTTCACCAAGACGTAAGAATTTCTTAAAAAATGGGTGCGTCGTTCAAACTCTACATGTTTTACACCTTACAAAGGTACATATTTTACAACAACTCATGCAGTATCTTACACGGGATATGCACTTATAATAGCAATAAAATAAACTTCCTCGATTTACAAGCCAATTAACATTTACACTCTACATAATATGAACAAGATATCCATATGCAGGTACATTGCAATTAATGGAGACTTGTGACTCAGGTGAGTCCTACCACCTCAGGTGTCAGTCATTATTGTATCACAACACGTAATTTACTTCATGTAAAACAACACGAGAATTCATTCTTAAGCCTCTTAATGATGCTTTAACCTTTTCTCTAAACATTATAAAACAAAGTTCCCCCTCGAGACTGTTTGTCTGTTCCTGATAAACTCACAAAGGTCTGGACGGATTTTCTCACAGTTTTCAAGAACAGGTAGAGTGATTCCTGACGATGGTTTTGGTGCATAATAAGTTATGTTTTGTTTTTGTAAATTGTTCTTAAATTTAGTAATTCAGTCGTCGTTTCAAATAGATGTTTGTTATTGTTAGTTTTTGCAACTAGGTAATGACTAGATGTATGTATGAAAGAAAAATAATGTAGGTAAATATAAACTCTATTACCTGAGCAAAACTGGGCCGAGTCGCTAGTTATTATATAAAGTAAAAATTGTATACTTAATTAGTTCATGTTAGATACATGAAGTAATTAAGTGATACAATTTTTTTTTAAATAATCACAAAATCTAAGATTTAATACCCTATGTTACTTGTCTTATAGTATGCTATTATCTAAATAAAATTCTATTTACACAAACGTATTTTCGATTGAAAAATCTTGCAAAATAATGTATTAATCCAGATACGCATCGAATCCAAACACATTTTTAATTTATGTTGTAGAACACGAATGCCAGTTTAAAACTACTTTTTCATACTGTTGAGTAACTATAATCTGATAATACTATTACGAGTATTTACGAGCTTATCTTTTATCAAGCATCTGCAGAAATCCTGTAATGCAGAGAATGTGAGAGCAAGTTAATTGCGTTGGGGGCTGGCGCCCGCGTATATGTCGAGCGTTGAACCTACCAACTACAGCGCTTATACAATATAAGTTGTTACTCGTTTTTACCTAGTTTGGGTAATATTCGTTGTCATCCCCATTGTAAAAACGTGTTTGATATTACTTTCAGTCAACGAATTTGACAATATTTAAATTTTATTATATAACGAGTAATCAGGATTAACGCCTCTTATTTGCCGGTATTTCAAACCAGTTGCATGGCTCGTGGTCACGGCAAAAACTGTTGAAATATCGGTAACTAAATAAGCGTTAATCGTGAGTACCCGTCGTATAATAAAATATATAATTTCCACGATGATATTAGTTTTAAATCGTAAATTTCACAATATTTGTTGTTAAAACATTTATTTATTAATTGTAATATCTATATGTAAATTCCGATCGATGCTGCCGGTGATAAGAGGGCTGGTTCATATCACGCGCAGAGAATTGCGATTGCTATCCAGCGGGGGAATGCAGCTAGTGTTCTTGGAACCATGGCGCATGGGCACGGACTCCCTTTGGATTGTGTAGGTTAGGTAAATATGTAAATTCTTAGATATCTATATTTTATCTTTGTGCCTATTGATTTTATAGTTTTACGTCAGTTCATCCCTTTAATGTAATATGCACCATTACATAGTATTTTCTAGATATTTTCACTCTGCTCTGAAGCTATCTAGAACACATCGCTATTTTTGTGACAAGACCGCCTTTTGTATACGCGACATACGAGTATTTGTTATTTCTTGTCCGTTTCCTCTGTTACTTTATTTCTCTCTTATTGGTACGCACACTAAATAATCCTGTGTTTTATCGTATCACTACAATATCCGTACAATATATTTACACGCGTATAACTTATTGTTATCAATACTCTCATACACGAGACATACGCGTATTTACGTAGATTCAGAAAAATAATGTTTACGAGGTAATATAGAAGATTAACTACTGTGCTAATTTTAATAAATAATTAAATATCTATTGTACTGAGACACATCCCACATTGAAACAACTTGAAGCTTGGAGTAGGTGTAAAGTATTTTTGCAATATACTATTATATAAATAAATAAAATGCTAGGTTGTGGTTTCCAAAACCAAATTTATTTATTTACTTATTTAGTTCACAAAACCAGAAGAACAATTCCATAAAAAATCCTTATTGTAGTAAAGTGAAATTGTTTATTTGAAACAGAAAAACAAAATACAGTGAAATTAAACTAATGTTATCATTAATCTGAATATTAAAATTAAACGTAAACCGTACATAACAATATGAATCTAAGTATTTCGTAAGAAACGGAAACAAATTGTCCATATCTATGTACATATGTAATATGTGCTTACCTATAAAATATGTCAAACATATTAGTTACAATCCGAACAGCAAAAAATTAAGCACACATAGGAATCATTTATAATTCTCGTAATGTAATTTCTACTTGCCGAACCATCCGCCGATACAATCAGTCCCAACATGTTAATCACCGACATTGATTAACGATTCATTAAGACGACTTGTTCTAATGTTATTCGTTTTTTATTACAGTGCTTCAGACTTTGTTTTTTTTTTCACATCTTATCGAATTTATAGATGCGCGTCTTGCTAGAGCATAGACAAATCGAAGCTTGGTTCTTGAGTTCTTGATATTTACAAACAGTAAAGTAATGCATTTTTTGTACATGCCATATTATTATTTTCTGTTACATAAGTAAGCATCATTATAGTTTAAGAAAAAGATTGGCTTTACTTGTTGGTAAAGCCATTATTTTAGTGTTTTAGTTCATTCCTGATTAGTTATTGGCGTTTACGGACATAATTAACAAAATCCATATAAAATAAGAGGCCCATTTAAAGACGATTACAAACGTGTTTTTACTCTTAAGGACTTCGCCTCATATATGAGTGAACGCGCAACCACAGTTTTCTCCCGAAACGCGAAAATTGCTTCATGCCAAATACGGTTGTGGTGGTGCTACTTCGCCGGTTGAATTGTCCAGGTTCCACCTATGATTAAATATATTTATTCAAGTCGAAATATACTAAAGAAACTTGATACTGCTGTCTTAATTATAAAGGCTCTTTTCCTCCTTGTCGTATATAATTAACGCCAAGAATTTCACCACTAAGAGGCAATAAAAACCTTATCGTAAATGGAGTGTTAAATTATTTATTCTTAGCAGCGTCTACTTATAAATTCTCGAGCCTTGCGAATCAAGAACCGATGCAGGCGTTCGATTATGTATCTGCAATCGGGCGACGGATGCGATCGGCGGATGAAAGGGCGTGTAATAACAAAAACGGCGAAGGCGAGACTCGTCGCGTATAACAACTTCATCGGCGCTAACAAGCGGCCGGGGGTAGGAGCGCCAGTTACAGCCCTCTTGGCTGGACTGTCCTGATCGCAGAGGACAGAGTTAAACAAAGAAGTAAGTAACTTACCTATAAGACGATTATAAGAATCCTCTGTATTGCTCTGGGGCAAAGATGCCAATGATGCGACAGAGATGGCTCCATCCACTACAGAAGAGAACTGAAAGAAAAAATAGATAAGACTTATATATGATATGAGCATCTGAGTTCTCTGCAGTTATGTCGATGTAAGGATACCCGTAGCTGAATAAATAAGTAAACTTTTGTTTCAATGTTATTAAATCCTAAATGTGGAAAAAATATATCAATCTGGTCACCCTTACGTAGAACCAGTTCCGGGGACATGAGTCCATTATCGCCACCACAAATCGAACGGCCTCAAAAAACGAAGATTACACAGAATTACACTGCATCGGATAAATTCTCAGTTTCCTGCAATAAACGTCACGCGTCGGTTGAAATGCCGTCACGCGAGCTTTCTATCCCGCCGTCGTACTGAATATTACCTTTAACTTCAATATTTCTCATTTTGATGAAGTAATCTCACGTTGAATTAGGTTTATGGAGTAGTATTGCTGTTCTGTTTGCCTATTCCTATTACTATTACTGATTATTTTGTATCATAGGTAATTGAAAATATGTATTTATGTTACTGATATTGAGTAATTATCGTTCTTAAAAAATATTTTTAAATTAAGATATTCAATTCGAGATTAATTAAGTTAATTACTTAATTACCTTATTAATTTATTACAATTAACTGCTACATTTTTTGTTTACTGTACTGTTCACTTTTTATTTAATTGTGTTGTTTTAAAACAGTTGTGCCGGTTAATTATAAAATCTATTTTTTGCTATTTTTTCAACAGCTATTTTAACTGACGTTCGTGATTTTAAATAATTGACGTATATTAATTTATAATTACACTATAAAGCGACAATATACATATTTTAGTGTAAGATTTTTCAAGTAGCAACGTAACTTATTTTGTAAAAGCTCATCTTCATTCTTTTGTATCTTCATGAACAGCTAAAGATTTTATGACAAATAATTATACGGTGCATCTTTTCAAAAGTAACTGTCTTAATTTGTAAACAAAGACGTAACTACTTTCGTCCCTACTCACAAAGGTCTTACTTAATTGCTACCACGGTATTCATTATGTTACAAAAAGTACAATTTCTAAGAGGTCCACATCCGGGACACGTGTGTTTCAAAGTGGGTGTAGGCTCCTGCCTCCCACATCTTGTAAGGGACTTGCTTCACTACGGTTGCATTTAAGTAATGATACGTACTAAGTACGATACAATAAAAGGGACAAATGCGAGAAATTGTGAATTTTTATTGCATGTTAAAGAAATAAGTTGTAATCAAACGTGTTTTTAATGTTGTGTGTGTAAACAAATTAAAGACAATTTTAAAAATTCAGATGTTTTAAAAAGGTAGTAAAATTGTCACTTATTAAAAAAAATTAAGATGAATAAATCTTTATTATTATAACGTTGGAAATGTTTCAACAAACTTAGC
>DWON01001639.1:0-23565 GCA_018251015.1 Phocides pigmalion okeechobee
TGCGTTCCTACTCTTGAGGACTAAGATGGTCGCCTGCAATAATGTGTATCCGGTATCTAATACTTTACCAGCGGCACCCAACATTGCTGTGTATTGCGCGGCGTAAAGCGCTTGCGACTTGCACACACCTGTGTTGTACGTATAAAGCTGTATGGTATACGGGAGAACAAAAGTGCTGTGTTTACGTCGGCGCTACAAGGCTGCGGGCGGGAATTTTGTCTGTGTATTCGTAGATGATACACGGATGTTAAAAACCAACAATTCACGGAAATGTTGTATATTTCAGTGAATTATCATCGCATCTTCACTCTAGAAAAATAAGCTCCAGTTTAGCGCCGCATCCCGCAACGCTGACCTAATCTAATATATGAGCGCCGCAGTGAGATACTAACCAACAATCTGGAACTTGTCGCCTTGCTGTAGCAGCAGTGGCCCGCCACTATCGCCTTGACAGGAGTCTGTTGACGCACGACCCGCACAAAGCTAAAACATTCGAATTTTTTAAATATTAACTCGAAACAGACCCACAGTATCCAACATCCTGAAAACTGTGTTCCCCAAATACACACGGATTGACAGACACAGTGTCATATCTATTACAACTTTATGGACAATTCTCAGACATAAAGATTTCCCTCTCAGTTTAATTAAACGATGAACAAAGTTTTGACATTGATAGTTTTTAATATTTTTTTAACTTATTATGGATATAATTTGAAATAATTAAAGATGCGTACTGGTGATGCAATCCCGGACCCCCATGTGAAAGGCCAAATTCTCACCACTGGAGTCTTACGATAAGAATTGGTACTCTTTTGCTTAGATGCTAGGCTAGTAGCTGATGATTTTAATGGTATATTACGTATCATCCTTTGAATGCATTACAAAGTTGATGCCCTAGAGTATCTATTCGTAGGAATGTCAATTTCCTAACACTTACCATTTTATTTGTATACCTTTAAAGTAGCAAACGAACAAATTATCTACTAGATGGTAAGTAGTTACAACCGCCCATGGACAGCTCTAACCGTTCTATATAGAACACGAGTCCAACTTGAAATCAATTAAGTTACGTCGCTAGTCCTTTGGACTAATATAGTCGCCTCATTTACAATAGGGAAACCACACTTTACTACGAAAAGTGTACACTGTATTCTCCCAACTTACCATGTTGTTAGTGATGCGAGAGGCGCGGTATTTCATCCCCCGGCACTGTGTGAGCGACAGAATAGGAACCCGCACTTCTTGCACGACGGCCGGCAACTGACCACCTTCTGAAGTACGTCCCCATCCCACCACGATGCCTTCTTTCCCTGATGGTTCTATGCCTGAAAAACAAATAACTAATATTGTACATGAGACTAATAGAATCATATGTGATCTACAAATTTAAGCAACTTCGAGCATGATTAGAAATTGGATGGCTGACCGCCAGTTAAAACAAATTTTAAGGGCGCCTTTCAGCAGTCGCTATGATTATCATACGTTAGATGAGGATAAAGAATAATTTCAGTAATGAGACAAAGGAGTTGCAACGAATTCATGTATTCTATCGACGGCTGATGTGGTCCACCTAATGTTAACCTGTCCTATCTTAAGTTGATAACAAATCCGTTCCTACTTCAATAGATAATTGGAACGCTTAAGATTTTTAGGATGTAGCAAAAGAGCATGTTGCCCATCTGATGTTAACTACTTCCTACCTTCCACGGTAACATTTAAAACTTATTCCGTGTAAAACAGGACTTCTATCCGAGGTCGATCACAGGTGTTTGATATTACTGACTGATATGGTTTTTTGTTTGAAGAACAAAATAACGCTATAAATACAAACATTAAGACAGAAATAAAGCTAGCATTGATGCCGTGACGTGTCCACGTATGCCGAGTTACAGAATCTTTCAAGTTTTCTTATTCATAAACCCAAGTAAGTAGAAGACAACATAATCATGCGGTTAACGTGACCTTGAGTTAAAATAACATTTTACGTCGATAGAATGTACAATTTCTATATAAAGAGTTTATTAATCACTCAATAAGATTTCAACAACAAATACCTACACATAAATTATCATACTGTGCCCACGCCTAACATTTTATGGAACAACAGACGTGTTACTAAATGCCACAAAAGGTCAGCTTGCTCAGTCAAGCCAGATTGTAATATGCAACATATTTGCGCCCAGGTGAAGTAGATAGATAGAATTGTGACATTTTACCCTAAGTTTTTAGTATGTAAGTATGGAATTCAACTAGAAATAGTTACCAATTTAGGTACTTCACTTCAAAAGGTAGTTCACTTATTGTTCGAGGTAGAAAGCAGAGACCACAAAAAACCCTCGCTTATGAGTTTCAGAATTTTGAACAAAGATATTAACAAAAGACGTGTCGTTTTTAACAATCATAAAATTTTGTAAAAAAAAATTAAGAGGACGCAGGACAATGATATCGTATCGTACTACCGATAATTAAAAAAATATATTTTCAGAAATGGACCTCAAAAAATGTATCGATTACTAATGGTTACTTTGGAGTTTATATAAAAGATTTAATATTCTCCATTGTTCCTTGTATAATTTTGAAGTTATCGAGTTGATTATACCATGCGTATTATAATAAAAAATAACTATTTACATCTTATGGCATTAGTCCCTATAGCGCGGGACCAGAATAGCGGTACGGTATCTCCTGCCAGTCGTAAGAGGCGACTAAAAGGAGAACGCTTGCCGAGATTTAGCACCTAGTCCTTTCGTTCGGAAGGGTTCAGGTACCTCGAACCAGTCGCTGCCTCCACACAGAAGTAGAGCGAAGGCCGCAGGGTCAGACCGGTCACCGCCCCCGCTTATACGGGGAGGAAAGGTGAAGGTCAGTCATCATCATCGATCCGCTAACCTTCCGAAAGTTCCTCCTTAACGCTGCCCCGCAACCACAGTACGGACGCCTGGTCGAGATGTGAAGCGAGCCCAGCGGGACCGCACGCTAAAGCGTCGCTTGGGCCCGCGGGCTGTACCACTCGCCAGCGTCGGGCAGAACCAGCTGGCGGACGGCAGACGCAGTGGGAGTTGGGCATGAAGGAGGGATTATCCCGAGCCCCCCCCCCCCCACTTAACAGTGGGCGAGGGCTATTATAGTTAAGCCGGGGTGTAACCCCGAGTTCAGGCTCGGGCAAAAAGGATTTACCGCGAAGCCCGCATTCCCCCGCCCAAAGAGGCTGGAACGTCCCCCGATAATCATTATGATATTTTTTCTACAAACTATCCTAAACTTTTCCTCACATCTCTACTCGATCATGCTATCGTAACTTGGGTTTGTAAAACCAATCATAAAACCTACTCACTGGATGGGGGTAGACAGACGGGCTTGATAATTTTTGAAAAGGTGACCGGTTTCCGTAGCTTGAGAAGAGCTATGTCGTTGTTATATGAATCGGCGTCAAAACTTCGATGTCGGACGATAGCGGTGACCGCTCGCATGATAGCTGGACTCTCGGTCGTAATAGTCTGGTCGTGGTCACCAAGGATGACGCGGATTTTCGAACGCTTCAATCTGAAAAGAGCAAATTAAATGTGTCGAATTAAAAACGCATGGCCCATGCGAAGTTTCAAATATCTACTATTTTTTTTTCAACTACGAAACCTGCGTAGAATATTATTCGTAAGTATATAAAACTTGTTATTAATTTCTTATACAAGTGTATTGAGTTCTTAAAAAAAATATTACTATACCGTTAATGACTCGTTAGTCATGTTATGAATCTAGTATCTTGACTTTGATAAAGATAAAATGGTTTTTACCGAATTACATATTATTTAGTCATTAAAAATAACTCATCGAGATAAAAGCATTCATTCGTAATGTTACCTGATTAAAATAGTATATATTAAACAGTAATATGAGTAAAGACATTAACTAGAAAAGCGTAATAATTTTAGCAAGCAAGGTTTGTAATAACACTATCGTCAGTTTTTGTGATATCTAAAGATGAAATAAATGGTATCTTTAGCTATATATTAGCATTGCGTATAAAATAACTGTCGTTAAGTTAAAACAAAAACATTGAATACAATTAATAAATATTTATTCCGAATTTGATAGTCAAATGAACAGGAAATAAGCAATAAAAGTAATTAATAAAGATACAACATCGCGTGTAAACATGCCTATCTACGATACTTAATGAAAAGAATTTGTACGCACATTGCTAGCAATGTGGACTGCATTAAACTAATTCATTTTCCTTCTTTCAACTCATTATATTTTTACATAATTTAAATAGCAATAAATCAGACATATGTATATTCATTGCGTTTTGACAAATGCATATTAATTTAATAACAAAATTCACTCTTGTATGTTTCGAATACAATTTTGTAAATTAGCAATTATTATTGCAAGTACTTTCTATACTGACACTTGTAATACAAAGATCCATATTTTAGATATATGATACGTATGTCCATAGTAAAAACAAGCATTGAATTGATTTGCAGTGCTCGAGATCAGTCCTAAGAAACATAAAGATGAACTAAAAGAAAAATTAATATAAAACACATTAATTAATTATAACACGAAAATAATTATATCATGAATATTAGCATTCGCTTGTCATCGCTTGTCTCGTGAGATTGTAAATGCTGGTTGATTGGATATCACTCCTAAGACTAGTATTTTTTTTTGCAAAAATAGGTGGCGGAAATACACGTTTCCGTTTTCTTTGCTACCCGCTACAAAAGGCAAACTAGGAACGGGAAGTACAGAATATGATTAGTGGATACCTACCAAACAGGAAAAATAAACAGTGTCTCGTAAAGTACCTCCCAAGTAACAACATAGGCCTACTACTCACGGTGCGTTTTGAAACCTACTAATAAATAAATAAATTAATAATATCTACGCATTCTAACAAAAAATGACATACAAAGTAAACAAGTAACTCATAAAAGCATATATAAAAATACCTAAAAATTACAAATATGAAAGTTCTCTGGAAGAGTATATTTTAAATGCTTGATATATAACTGTCTATATCCTTATAGTCAAGCCTTTTTTGTCACATCTATTTGGGGGTACGGTAGTTCTCAAAAGATGTTAATTTCATAATTTTTTGTATTTTGATATTTTTGACCTATTAAAAAATCCAAAACTTTTTGCAAAGGTTACCAAAATAGTTTTTTTTTATATTTTTTCTAATTCTTATTTTTTTTTACTTATAAATGACAAATTTTCGGTATTTACTTTGGGGGTGCTACGTACCCCACGTGACCCTCAAAGGAAGCCCTGCTTACAATAGAATTTCCAATGCTGCGAACAAAGAATAACTATGACGGTGTTACTACTTCTGTTCGTTATACCTTATCTCATATATTTTATGTACTTCAAATAGAAAACTGATATACACTTAATGTGAAGTTAACTAAAAGTGGGCATCTGAAATTAACTAAAGTACTAATTAGAGCCACATTATTCCTTAAAACACACTTATTTTAAGCTTGCCTCAAAATTTGTTACTTCGAAACAATCGAAGTGGAATGACGCTTTATGATTTTTATGAAATTGAGGCTATTCATAATTTATTCTCATACTTATACTTATGAATATAGGAATTCCAAAAGTCGATGAATGATGAATTGATTACTCTGAGTATATCGTACGTACTTCCGGACGCAGTGCGCAGCGGTAAGCACGTATTCCTTGGTCAGCAACGAGGCCCCGCAGTGGAACTGACCGTCGTACACCAGCCTCGCCATCCAAGGGTATCGGTTTGAACCCGCCGGCATCCCGCCCACGATGCGGTTTTCCTGATTGGAACCACCGCACTCTGCAATGCAGTAGAAAGTGAATCTCGGTTTATTGAACCGCGGATGCAGTGTAACAAACGGGTGTAGTAAATATTAACATCGAAACCGTGGAAAATTAAATTAAATTACAATAGGTTATTCAGTAACATAGCTACTCGAATTCGAATATTGGTGAAATGATAAAACTCACAACGAGAGCTAATATTGCAGTCTGAAACTTTAAGTTCGCGGCAGTATATCCCCTTACCAAATACTGTCCATATTAAGATTCTTCAAATACAACAGTTAATTTCTCCGTCATACACGAATATACGGCGCCAATGGCACGGTTATCTTTTTTGAAATTATGGATTTGATATTTCACAACGAACTTCGCTTTCGAGATATTAAAACATTCTTACAAAATTACACTAAAGTTGTTAATGTGAAGTGAGCGGTGCCAATAATTAATTGTAAGTAGTTTGGGGATGTAGGTAAATATAATATGCAATTGTTTGCTACTGTAAGTGGTTACTGAGTTATATAACTGTTATTTCTTACTTCAGTAAAATGATGTTTACGTAAAATAGCATGCTAATTACATATACGTTAATACATGTGTCGTAACGCTGTATACGTAGTCCTAATACATGATACAGTGCAATCTTAACATAACGAACCTCAATCTAACGAATTCCTCCATTTAACAAATTTTTCAAAATCCCCTTGAATTGGACATAAGAATTAATGTAAAATATACCTTTACATTACGAATTTTTTTACAAACAACCTTTTTATAACGAATTCTAAACTATCAAAAAAAGTGTAAATACCTCTAATTAACAACAATATATGACCCTTAATCTTGGGATTAATATGTGATTCAGTCGCGACAAACTGTCTTTTTACCTCTTTATAACTAATTTTAGATCAACCTTACCTCGATATAACAAACCTCAGTTTAACGAATTACTTGATATAACGAATTTACTTGTCCCCTTGCGATTTGTTATATCGAGGTCGCGCTGTATATCGATCTCCTATTGATATATATCTTATATTTACAAAGCTACATTTAACTTTTTATTTAAAACCTACACTCCACCATTAATATATATATATTTTCTTAGGATTCAAATCTATAGATTACAATACTTTCTAATTAACAAAATATTAGAAATAAACATATGTATATATGTATATATGTATAAAGAATTCTTCAACTAAAATATACTCATAAATAATAAACATTCATTAGATAAGTAAGGACATAAGTACGGCACGATACGTACATATCTGTACAATTTAATACTCATATACAATTCCAATAATATATAGCTATAAATAAGTTACCAAGTTACTTTCTTAACGTGGCGTTATATTCTTAAAGGTAATCTTTATATGTTTTCCTTATTTTATTCACCATTCTTTTTAATTTCGTCTCTGTCTATTGGTTTACTTATATACGAAAAGGGGTTCTAAGATAGGAAATAGATAAAGTGATTTGGACAGGACATTTTGACAAAGAAAAATCACGATTTCAACTTTAAAATAAAAGAGTTTAAATTTAAATATATGAAGAAACATTCAGGAATACCGTCTAAAAATTACAAAGAAAGCGTGCACGCATAGATAAACAGTGAAGCGTGGTATCTTTACATAAATAAATATTATACAATATAAGTATATAAAAAGGCTTAAGTGCATAAGTGCAATATTAAAGTGCTGTACATATTATAACTTACCCATCTTTCTAGGAAGAGGGTTTGCTCTGCCGCACTCTAAAATGTGAATGTGATGGCAATTAATAAACTTCGTCACTGACATACGTGAAAATGTAGTCTAAATTACACACTGTGCTGTCTCTTATCAATAGTTACAAGAAGAAGAATAAAGACGAACAAAATGCAAAGTAATAGAATATGCAGAAGATGGATTATAGCTTACAAAATGTTCAAGGTGTGAACTGGCCTGGTTTTCGTCCTAATAATTGTTGGAATTCATACATAAACAAAGTCATGCTAGAAGTCCCGAGTCAAATCTTAAGTTTTTTAACACACGATTATCTTATACATTTATCGCGTAACCGAATTGATATAAAAAAAGTTTATGCAATTTATGGTAATTATGTAGGTAGTACCTACCAAAAACATTTTTGACTTGAACAAAAAGAGTACTAACGTATTGTAATTACATTTGGTTTCGGTAAGAGTTTTATACACGTGCTTATCCTATTGAACCTATTGCATGGTAATAGTACATGCTCAAAGATTTGTAGTTATCATGCCTATGCAATATAAGGTAATTATATAGTACATACCGCATGAACAATTTTTGACTTGCGAATCGTCTTCATCGTCCTCAACACTCTGCTCTTCCAAGAGTGGCACCTCCAACCCAAAGATAGCGTCGAAAAGAAACCTTTGTGATCTATTGCCTGATGAAACCTGCAAAATTAAGCTTATTTTATAAAGTACCTACATATCTAATTTGATATATTAATAAATAAACTAATTATTATAAATACATAAATTAAATTAGTAATAAATCAAATTAAATATGAAATTATTTCTGTTTTGTTTTTTTAACGCGCATATATCATCACCGTCACGTTACGTAGGAATCTTTCATATTCTGAGAAGGGACCCTAACCCAACAATGGGGTATTCTCTTAAATCTTATTATCTGCTTTAACTGTGAAGGAACAAAACATAAGATATAAAACCAATCATGTGAAGTCTATTAAAACGCACATGCCCGGTAAAGTGTAGTAAAAATAATATAATCCATCGATGTTCCCCTACAGCACCTCTACCTCACGTAAACCTATCTTATAACAGCAGCATATTCCTAACATATCCTTATCTAGTGTAATATTACAGGTTTGCTTTTGGAGTCGTTCCATCATAGCCCTTAACAGTAGTAACAAAGACTTTAGGTAGGACTCTTAAATTTCTACTGAACTGTTGACTGAAATGTTTGTAAGCATTTATAATATCTAATTAATCTACATATTTATCGTTGGAAAGATGTTCATCTATGAATGTAATAAGCAATTACAACGAAATCCACAATTTAACAAAAATTATAGTACAAAATTTTGAAATAATGATTCTTGTTTACTATCTTAGTAATCATAGTAAAGGCAACTTAGATAATTTTACTAAAATTTACGTCCTAAAATAAAAGAGACAGATAAAATTCCTTATCCATTCATCTACACATGCTTACCTAATCGTTTTTTCGAAAGTTGTTTCTGTTTTTTATACTCTACTGCTTTTATTTTTTATTTATTACATAAACGTTGAAAGAATATTTGTGCTTCCGGAATGTTCAGATTTATTTTTCACATGCCTTAACAGCAAAGAAAATCATGACGTGGAACTGGCACTGACTTCTCTATTAAGATTTCAAAATTATGTAGTCTACCAATCTGCTCTTGGCCGGCGTGGTAAGTACCGAAAGGTAAATGCATTAATATCTATCTATAGTCTGTTTATTAAAATATGGTAACAGTGATTGGCCAAGTACCTACAAATGTAATTTTCATAGACATTGTTATTAGTTTAACTCCATACAAAAAACAATTGAAATACTATATGATAACATCCTTCAACTTTATGCTTTCAACATATTTTAATTTGAGTCTTAAAGAAAAAAGTTTTCATATAAGGTAAAAGATACTAAAGAAATATTGAGGTTATGTCAATCACGAAAGGCAGTATTTACCGAACAAGTTTTCTGCTTTAAATCTTATTACGAAACTCAATATTTTATTGTGTCAGTAGGATATCTAGCATCTTCTGTCGGAATTGTTCTTATGTAAGCTTTGTTTACCATTTCAAGATGCTGACAAAACTTTACTTTCGCATTCGGCAGATCGCGCGTGAATCTTAGTTGCGCAACGGACTCAAGTTAATTGGCCAGTAATGTCAATGTTGCTTTCACAATCGCAACGGGCGTGTTCCGGTGTACTACCTATTATCTTTTTGTTTTTGTTGTTTCCGTTATATTTAAAGACGCTTTCTCAAACTGTAACGATCCGCAGTCGTGCCTTTAAATCTACAGTTCCAGTTAGCTGAAAAGACGTTGGATATCTTGTAACTAAGTAGCGCTTGTCAAAATCTTTATCCATGAGCTCTAGTCGTTAGTTGCAGTTTCATTGTTTTAAGGCTTTTACCGATGAACTAGAATTGTAATTTATGGTTCCCGTTTTCTTGGGTTATCGGCAGATAAAATTTAGCTTTTAGCTTGAAGTGTTGCAGGTGATGCAAATAAATCGTAAATCAGGTCGCTGGTCTATACCAGGTTCAATAACACTTGTATTAATCATATTTATTATTGTCATACATTTGTGCTACATCATCAATCAGTTTATTGTTATGGTACTCGTCTTTGAAGTCATACCTTCTTAATCTGAACATCTAGCGATATTGACCTCGTTATCAAGTCCATTGGCTCGTGTTGTTATTCTCTTCGTGTGTGCACTGCAATGCATCTATTCATACTACAAGATTCAAGTAATAATTCAGGATTAAATAAATATCAACACAAGATATTGAAAGTATACATAAAATACGAATCTATTCATTTCCCCATAACCTCATTATAAATATGCAGTTATGCTGACACAGGTGTTAAGCAGATGTTTTAGTTCATAGCAGAACTATTAACTATGTGCATTCCTTATCGCGACTGGCCGTACGTGCAATATTCATGCGCTTTCCCTCGTGCGACACTAACGTAACGTTGTGACGAAACTGATAGCAGTTGTCATCGATATATTATCTAACGTGTTATAACATCATAAATAACTAACGAGGCTAAGGTTGATACTGTTATGGTAGAGTAGCAACGTATGACGTGTATGAAAGTAGAGCAAAATATGTATTGCGACATTTATATTAGTCAGTTCAAGACACTGTTAATTTTTCAGATTAAATTTATGGTAGCTGATTTTTATCCAGATCGCTAAAATTCAACTATTTATATCAACTCAACCACTCTTAGTTTTTCCTGAGAAATAAAGTGGTCATTTAATGTTATTTAAATACTTCGGCAACCATAGCTTTCCCTCGAAACGCAAGTATAGATATGGGTTTATAGTTCCCTCGCATGAAGGTAATCAGTCCTTAAATAAAAAGGTAACTGCCAATATTATTAATATTTTTAACAATCATGCTATAAAAGTTAAGTATGTTCTTAACACTAAACGACCTCTAATTAATTAAATTGAAACTGAACCCTAAAAACACGTACATAATTACTTAGAATGGAAATAAGTGTAGTACTTCTATAACATCAACTAATCACTGATGAAATTCTTTTTTTTATTTTTCTTCATATATCATAAAACCTATGATGCATTAGCAATGAATTTGGTGTTGCAAACATTGTACAACGCTTCATAAGTACTTACCAAAAGTTCCATAGACTTAGACAACCCGGTAACCAAATAGGTGACAATTTATATTTTTCATACTTTGATAAAGTGTGGAATATGTGTTTGTGTTGTTCAAAACTCTGCGGTTATGTTCTATATTAAATATAATCATTGTCTATTATAAACGTGCTTCTTTTTTGCAAAACATAGTTGAGAACAATGCGTGTAGGTATAATGGTTACGTCAATTCAATCTTGAGTTGTAGAAAAAGCTAGAACTAGGTTCGATAAAGCACAAGAAATTGTTTCAGTCAATGTCAATTGTTATTACAAAAATTGATTTTTAGTATAAGTCTTCCGAATCTAAAGGTATTATACCGTGACCGCGATATAGTTACAATAGACTGAGGTTTCGTAATTGACCCTGGCTTTTATTTAATCATCTATTTGAAGTTCAATATCAGGTCAGAGACCTATTGTACAAGTCTATTAACAATAGAGCCGAAACAATGTGATAACCTATTTTCAAAGCATACGTGCATACAATAAGAACACGTTACATACCTACTTAGTGGGAGTTCAATAACGACACTACCTACAGATTTATACGTAGCAGACTACCTAGTTCCGTTACCAATATTTCTTTCTCTCACATTGGGCAATTACTGTTAGTGTTAATTACGAACTGGTGCACTAGAAGGCTATTTCTCAACAATTACATTTCCATCAAAACTGAAATTCAAATTACCATATTAATTTACCTTGATTAGTAACGTAATCTAAATTAGGCCAGGATCATATCTTCCTAGAAGTTTATCAAATTGACACATACTCACATTTAGGGGCGATTCTCTTAACCGTGCCTACTATTGTCACACACATAATATTATGGGTTATTGCTAGGAACAAACTATACTATAGCTTGCATTGTGGTATGTAAAACTAATCTGTATAATTTATACGCGTCTGAAAAGTAATTTTTCCTATATTTTTAGAAATACAACAAAATTTAAGGCAAGAAACAAAACGGAAAGCAAAAGTAACGTCTAAGTTATATCTATCGAATAAGTTTCATTACTGTAAGTATAATAAAATCAAATCACAGTATTATTATATTTTATTTGCCGTGGCATGATGAATGAAACCATCATAATAATGTACCTAATTATTTCAATAAAAGACTAGATCCGCTTCATTGCGTTTAATTTCTCGCGTTCGCTTTTATTACGCCTCTGAATTTGTAAGGTCAATAAGTAAAGGACTTTCCAAAGTATAATTGAGAAGCGCCTTTCACAAGGTAATTGTTGTTGTACTCTCGGTTTTGTTATCCAATGCTGTTTATCAAATGTAAGAAAGTAGTAATAGCACACAACTGATTGTTAGGCTTCTTCCATACGTACTCCTTGCATCTATTTTATATTTGGTATATAAAATGCTTCAACTATTATTTACTAAACTGTACTGTGTGTAAACTAACAAATCTGCCTGAGTTTTTAAAACTATATAATTCGCTAGAAACTTAATTTTTGAAATCATATTTTCGTACCACCTTTTAAATACAAAATGTGTAATACGAAGAAAAATATGTGACTTTGTGTATTATTAAATTTAAAATATGTATATATCAATTGTTCAAAAATATTCAGTTAGTACTGAAACTTTAACATAAACGATAATCACCACATCGGATACTTATGGATTATAATGATGAATTATTTTAAATAAAATTAAGTTTATATGTGTAGTATTTAGTTAAAAGTAATGTATAAATCGTACATTTGAACCAGGCCTAAGAAACAAGATCGACCCTCAAAGCCAGTCATTCGTCAAATGAGCCGTATCTAAAGGCATTTGACTTTTTTACGTGTTAAATTCAATTTACGTTACACTTTTACTAATTTTTGGTACTTCTCCTTGGTTTTATTTTGTTTTATGTGTAGTTTTTTCATTTCGGTTAAATTTGTTCTTAATATTTTCTGTTTTTGCTTTAATAAAAGAAGACAATTGCCTTCAATTTGTTTAGTTTTACTTGTTTAAGCGTGAAAAATTACTTATAAAAACGGATACTACATAACCGTTATTTATACTAGGACCTTGGTTATAACAAGTGTGTATTCCTGTTTAAGGTAAATATCACTATTTTTAAATAAATAACACACAAAAACGGAATTAGTTAAGTACAAGAGTCCCTAATGTCGAAATACCTTTTTACCCAAATCCATTTTCATAATAGGTTGAGTTCAATATTGAAAGAATACAAAAAAACACACATATCCACAAGAATAAATATAATGTGTTTTTAAATCAAGTTTATGTAAATATGAAGCATTCTAAAAGCATTTTTTTTTAATTTAAATTTTATGTGTTATTTGTAATCATTAATGGTATAAAATTATTTAGAGCAGCGTATTTGATAGTAATAAAATACTTTAATATATTATGACTTAATTGGCGTCTTCCTATTAATTTTTATATTTTATTTGTATTATCGAAAAGACTACTTGATCGTAAACAAAGATTACTCGTAAGGAACAAGCGACACGGAGTCGTCCAAATTAATGAACTTCTAACATATAGCATGCAGTAACTATAAAAACGTTATTATATAATGTTACACGTAAGTGGCGAAAGTGGTGCATATCCGCTTCATCTACAATTATGAGTGGCGTATCATTATAGGTCGATTAGTGGTCACTTAAAGAATGGCTAGAAATAATCGGCCGAGTGCCAATCTAACTCGCGTAATGCTGGTTCCGTACCGTCACGCCATATCTCAACTATTATATAAAAGTGAAATGTTCTCCGTTTGTTTATTTGTTAGTGCGTTAAATGGGAAAACTACAAATCTAATCTACTTTTGAGTAGACGTACATACATAATATTATGTATACAATTTGTTGAGTACACAGGATTGTCTGTATATTGTATATATGTATTGTTCCGCTGTTAATTTTTGTATTTTTTTGGAAATATAAATTACCAAAACTAGTGATAGTAAATATAGGACTATTTTTATGTTTTAAGGTGGTAGAACTCTAATTCGCACGGAGTGGTACCACCGCCGACCTTATAATCTGCCGTGAAGTAACTCTTTCATTTCGATTGCAGGTTTATTACCGACTACACTTAGAAGCAAGGCGACCATCTTTATCCTTAAGAGGATCAACGCATTGACTTACCTACATATTGCTACACAGTCTGGAAACCTCACCAGCACGTTATCGAGTTATATATGTAATATATCATGTAAATCATCTACACGCATCTTGGAAAACAATATTGTCCCAAAGCAATCCATCAACTTCAATTATATTAGGTATAACCTCAAACCATTAGGGTAGCATTATCATCATTGACCCATTACCTTGGGACTCTTAGGCATGGGTCGCCTTTTCGAAGAAGGGTAAGTCCACCTTATCCATGACGTTGACCAAATTCATACATTGCGTTCATTTATACTGTATTGCGTTTTAATTTATTTAGTGTCTACCTAGTAGCAGTCACTAACGTCTTGTTTTGCCAAGTTAAAATAACGTATTCGTTTACTTTGATATATATTATACATATGAGTAGGTACATATAAATTATATCAATGCATAGTACCTGCGAATACTTGAATAGTAATAGATCACCTTGGTAAAATTACTGCTCAGCTGCCGGAATATGGCTGTTTTCATATTTTGTCAGGGATATTTAATTTCATAGTAGGTAGACCAGACTTCGTCCTCGAGGGTTTACGCATTCATTATTTAGGATTTGATAACGGATTTTGTTTAGTTTTTCCGTGATCTTGACCCATGCGACTGGTTCAAAATATCGGCAATTTAAAAAAAGTACCTATAATAATTGACTTCGGATACAAATGTATCGCGAATATGACTGAATGTATCTTCACGATACATTCTTCTTATGCATTATGCCTTACCGTACTGTAAGCTGTGACTTTTCAATTAACCCATATTTAGTGGTCGTAGGAAGCTAATTGAATAATAAAAATATACTGAAAGTTATATTACCAAATATCAGCCCAAAATATAAAAAAGTTACGTGGATGTTTCAAACAATTTTAACATGTTTTGAAGATAATCAAAGCACTATCTACTTGTATTCGGAGTCGATGTTACTAAGTATTGCCTTAATAACGTTCCACGTTCAATACCAGCAATAACAATGGCTGTCAAATAATATCATCAAAACGAGTGTGTATACCTCATCATACCAAAAATAATATACCTACCTGAGTACCTACTTGTTACAAATGTGAGTTTTAATATTCACATATTTCTGGATTATAGGTAATCTATTACGTCAAGTACAAATGAAACAGAATCAGATGTACCGGCATAGTTCAACGACTTTTATAAAACTATATTTTTTATTATTTCTATACATCTAAACACAATAACAGGAACTACAGAGACATTCATTTCTCGCAGATTCTTACACAGGGGTCGACGTCATTAACTATTTATCATTATCCAGTAAAAAGCGAAGGCGTTCCGCGGAAAGTAAAAGTGCACGCAGAAGTCAATGCACCAATCGATGTAAATGCAGCCTGACCGATAGTGCACTGCCTTTTGCGGTTAAATTAAAAACAGGAATAAAGACGGCAATGTTAATTAACTCACATGGTTATCGAGTGTAGCTACGTCTGGAGCGCGTATTTCCCTGCAGCTTGCCGAATTCAATACGAAGAACACTAAAAATATAGCCACTGATCTCCATGGGCACATTGTTGAGGGTCCGGAGTCGAGCGCGATGTTATTATTCGGAGGCGCCACTATTTATTTGTGCGACATCTCCGCGCGGCGCGTCACTGGCGAATTCGGCGACAGCGACTCAATGGGATCATTTCGCAAACGAACCGCGGGGCGACTGACAGCCGCGGCCGCGCGGATTCCGCTCTGCGCCACTGGGGTCTTCGGCCACCACCTCGCGTACTTTCTCTTCAAACCAAAAACCTAACGCCGAGATCCAACGCCCCACCGCCAGTGCAGCCTACCACCGACGCAACGCAGTCGCTTTATGCTGTCGCGTTGGTAACCACCAGTTTTGCTTTGAGCCCGATTTTCATAGTTACGCAAGTAACATTTTTGGACGGGTATGTGTTACGTCGGTAACCGGAGTTCTCTTGTTTCTGCATATTATGCTAATCAAGAAAATATTGAGAAATTGTATTTTAAAAGGTTTTGGTTTCATTCAAGCAACACATTTTTTGCTTTTAGTTTCTATAATTCTAATCATTGTAAAACCATAAGAAATACTTATATATACGGCATGCTACGTTATATCAGAAATATGGCTGTAATATATGTATATAGGTAGGTATAATAGTTGCAAGTATTCTTCAAGTTTCTTTCAATGCCATCAAGTAATATAAGTAATGTGAAACAGATGGTTTTAGAACTACGGTGCAGTTATATTGACTTTATAATGTAGATAATAGTTATACGAATGTAACATGAAATGAATGGTACGGCAAACAACCTCGTATTCGCACTTGACTATTCTATGGAGGGTAGTAAGGTTGTGAGGTCACTTCAACGAGGTCCTTAGTTTACAGTTCGAACTTGGAGGTATAACTTTAACGTTTACCCGTGACGAGGTAAGGCTACATCTACAATTTAAGAGGTTATCTACATATAACACACAGGTTGCCGTTTTTAGTTAGGTAGATATGATTTATCAATTTTGGAAATTCCGCAAAAGCACAGACCGAGTTCTGTGACTAATAGACTGTGTTTAAATACACGCATGTTAATAGTAGTATGAATGAATACCTTATGTAGGTAATATGTGTGTATTTAAATGAAACTATGTCTAATGTATGCAAAAAGTTTCAAAAATACAATGGCACGGTTACCCACATTGTTGGATGGATACAGCGCGGCTGGCTGCTGGATTTTCCACACTGATAAAATGAAAGTGAAATCACGCGTCTCGTTTCCGCAACACGCCGACCGACATGCCCTCAAACGAGACACGTAATATCATGGTCTCTAATGCTATAATTACACTAAGTTTAATATAAAATATTTAATGGTTGAATTCTTTTCATTGTTGTTCACTAGCATCTTCATTTTCTAGTTCCATAGGAGAGGTAAAAGAGAACCAATGTACTAAATTTTTAGGCACCATAATTGCCAAACCATTTGCGTTTAACGTTACGTAAACTTATGCATGTTTGGATTTCAATCACATACGCTGGAATAACTGGCGAATTGCATACTCAAATAATCAATTGTGTTAGTTTAACGCGTTTGAGCTTTTTACTTTGAGCTTGAGAAAAAAATTAATGAACAATTTTACAATTAAATAAGATACCTGCCGGACACATCTACTTACTGAATATTATAAAATGAACAATATCTAAATACTGGTACCGAAAATATATTTTTAAATGTTAATGACAAATATAACAATCAGACAAATATAAGAATCAGATCGAATTGGAAAATATTATTTCTGAGATCCGCGGCCTTGTAAAACTATAAAGGATCGCTTACAACGATTAAGAATCGACACTTTGGCCAATATATCACTATATAAATAGATCAAATTAAAATAGTTTTAGTAGTAATGAAGATACGGGAATATTCCGTAATAATGATAGTTTTTCAATCTCAAAACCCGAAGGTTACGCCGCGAGGTGACCTCCCATGGCTGCAGTATATGTATAATTAACATTAGGGAGCTGCACCACATTATAGGCCATACTGTTGTATTATTATAGTTAAGGTAATGTGCTCTATAACATGTTGCTTCAGCTGCTTTAATCACTATTAACCCATATCCCAAAATTTTATTCTTTGTGAAATATACTCTTATTCTCTCTCTTAATAAGAACATTATGGAATAAAGAAAATGTAAAGGGGTAATTATTAAGAAAACCATTTATATTTTTAAGTAAAGGTTTATTCGTGAATAACTTAAAAAACATCATTATATCAGAAACTGGCTTAGAAAAATCACATCGTTTATTACAAAAATGTTAAGTGTCTTATGCAAAAGTTGTTAAACCAATAATAATACTTAGAGAAAATTATAAGCACTTCACAGTTAAAATATTTTCTTAAACTTACCTTCTCCTTAGAGGAGGTTTTCAGATGGTCAGCCCACAATCGCCATGTTGTTTTCATGGAAATAAAATAATAGTATTAAAAATAAAAACTTAAAAAATATACAATTAGTAGCCAATTTTATGCATTACATTTGTCTCCTGTCGACCTATGAAGTGGTATCTTATTATGTAATATGTATAAAATGAACAACGAAGAGAATGAGATGAGCATTTTTTACATCATATACATATGTATTTTATTATAAGAGTACAACGTATAATTAAAGGAATCATATTCTACAATAGAAAGGAATTACTTTTGAATTTACTCTTCCGCCAGGTGTCACTACCAACGGTACATGAATTTTAACTTAAAAAAAAACTTAATACATAATTAAAATACTATTTTACTTTTTCAAACAGATTTATTGATACTCATTAGAGCGGGTATTGAAAAAAATTCATTGATTGGTCGAATAAAAGGGTTTGGATTTTCGTACATTTTGTGAAACTAATGGCTCACGTAGTTACAATAAGTAAAAACATCAAAGGCTCTAAACGCGTGAGTTTTAATATTATCATCAGCTTTTGGACCATACATAACAAATTGAAAATAATATAACTATACATGTGTAATGTCTAAAGTACCTATGGCCTTACCTACTAAGTAGATAGTCTTAAAAATAGTAATAATAAAAATAGGAATATAAACTAAAATTACCTTATTATCGAATTTCATGCCCTAAAATTTTATATGTACTTGGGATTCAGATAAAATCAAATTTTATGAAAAGTCGTGGCGCCATCTGTTAAGAGATTTACGCAACACATCCTATTAAATATTTTTTACGACCTTGCTAGACTATTATAGGCTATGTTCTACCACAAAAATAAATGTGTGTGTATATATGTATATGGATCGAAACCAATATATTCTGCAAAACATTTTCAAACCTTTCATGCGATGTACACAGATGGAGCGGCGCTGCGAGTCTGGTAAATAGTTGCTTATAGCTAGTTTGTAAAAATCACGAAACGTGAAAATACATGGTGTAATTTCTAACAGCTTAAACTATGACATATCAAACTATTAATACAAGTATTTTTAATTTATATGACAAATATATAATCGCTGTTTTAGCCTGTGGTATGGAGATTAGATTGTGTGGTCAAATGTTGATGTGTAGTTTTTTTTTCACAATTCACTAATGAATGTTTACCTATATTATTTAGTTTACTTAAATAAAAGATTTTTAATGGCCATGAACAAATTAATATTATTTTTTATTCATACCTATACGGTAATTTTGTTGCTTAACCGTTATATGACCGTTCTAACATGTAGGAACCGAATTATTATCAAAATTCTTTACCAGTTAAAGCAAAAAGGAGGTCAACATTTTTTGTACATGGCAACTTTCACTAATAACAGCAGATGTCTTTCGTCAGCTTTAAATAGACATATACGTCGATATTCTGTGTGAACATTATTTTCTACTAAAATACTAAATACCAGATGGTTAACAAATACTTTTTATTTGCCGTAAACTAGATTAATCAGAAACTCCTTACTGTAGCTCATGCGCACATCCAGATATTGCATAGTATCAAGTAATTACTACACGGTGTCAAACTAAAAACTATTCAGTGCTAGAATAAAATAAGCATTTCAGCTGGTTTTTTCATTCATTCACTCCTGTCGGTTACAAGATGGCTTGTTAAAGGGAGTTTTAAACGATCAAAATATATTTAGATAGGAAAGTAATCTGGATGTAAGAAGTTTCAAAAAACCTCATTCTAAATTCCATGGTTTGTGACCCAGAAACCAGAATTATAATTTAATTAGCCTTCACTCAGTTCGATTGAATGTATTAAATCTATCAGAAACATCGAATGTGTCGTATCTAATGGTAATTAAATAAATAAGATTACATAGATGAATGCCAAACTTCGAAAATATCCTATTGTATAAATTTTCACCGACGTAATATTAATTATACTTCATCGCTATTCAATAAGTAGATATAAAATCTTATTTTGATCTGGTTTATTAATTTACACAAAGATCCGACTGGAATCTGTTCCCGGCAAATGACAAATGTTCAACTGCGGATGTTAAATATCTACATTCGTGGAAGTCGAAAATTTCTACTAAAGTTACAGTAAATAGTCAACTGCAGGTTAAAACAATTTAATTATTCAAGGACCATAAAAGCCGCATACAAAAATCAATACAGGTACTTAGAATTGTTTTGGAACGTTAACGATCGGCTAATATCACTAATTATAAGTCTATTGGAAGACCCTGTATTTGCATTATGTTTATTCCTTTTCAATCGTCCTCGGATATCTAAAATAAAGCGTACCATAAGGAATTTCTGTGAAATAAAAAGAGCTTGACGCAAAATGTATGTTCGCGGAATGAAATCTTTACAAATTGAATACCTCGCAAAATGTGCCGACATGCAAAATTCTGTTTTTGCATAGGTCTGTACTAGAAACTCGCCAACGGTTACATATAACGAAACTGCGCTTCCATAGAAACATTTATTTTTATAATCTTCCATTGGATTGACATTCCCGTAATATATATTGCCAGTTTTGTAATAGTTATTATACAGAATGTGTTAGTTTCGCGTCACATGCGTATTTTGCTAACTGCACGTTTTGCGTGAGATCCAAGTAATTACCCAATTCGCTATGTAATTTTCTTATGTCAATCATCTCTTCTAGTTCATTGGATCTGGTATATAAGAGCTGAATTTATTGATCTGAGGATACATTTTTCAGGAGGAAGAGAATTATCCTAGATTTTGAAACTAATAAAATAGTTGGTCTACAATTTTTCAGGCGGATACGAAAATGATAACCCCTATGTTCTAAAATCTGCATCAGATATCTAGTTTCACCTAACCATCCAAGGCCTGAATAGCAAACAGACCACTTGATCCTAAGCAGCCACTGACATTCATGCAACCTGTAAGTCACCATAAATGCGACAAAAGTTCTTGAAATTCCTAATAATTGAAGTCTCACTTTCACATAAGCAACATTCTTGCAGTGTCAACCAACCTGGCATATTTTTACCTAATCACACAACATGCCCCAAAGATGTTAGAATCAGTTGTAATAATGATGGCTAGGGTTAAATCGTCCATAACAGAGCAATAACTATATAATTCATTTGAACAAATGAGTTACCAGAGTTTTTAACTTGATACTGTGGTTTTTTAATTCTGACTGCAGCACCCATATATTACATGGAATCATAATTTTGTCTAGATTGAGATGTTTGCCAACAATTCACAGAAATATTGTCATTTTTTTAGCATCTGTGTAACATCTACGAATACACAGAAGTGTTTCAGCCCGCAGTCTTGTTCCAAAACAACTAAGGTCCCCTCCGCAAAGAAATTTGAATTCTTATTGGATTTGCGAATCAAATGCTATATGCTATCTCCCAATAGATTTTGCTACAAATTTAATGTGAACATTCTCAATACTTACCAGAAACTAAAACATACGATTATGATTTCTAAGTCTTAAGTGTAATTATGTGCTTTATTTTAGATTACATTCCTGAACACTACTTCAATTGCATTCATGATATTTTATCGTTGGATAATTCATATGGTCCATAATTAAACGTAATTTTATTTTATACTAAAAGAAAAAATGAATTTCCATTGTTTGAAAATGAACTGCAAAACATGTAGACAAAAATAGTACAAAAATAATTATCCTTACCTACACCTACTTTGCAATAATATTGAAGTAGACCAATGTCAAGATGCAGAATGTCAATTGTGTCAGGATTTTTTTGATTACCATGTATTAATACTATCCATAGTAACATGATTTGCAAATTAGTTTGTAGGTCGGTCTATCATTAAAATAGTAAGATTGTAGATATTTCTAAACCGATATGAAATACTGTTTTCGACTTCTCAAGACATACCTAAATATCCACCCACTCCTCTTTCGAATATCAAAACTGGATTACTAAAGTTTAAACAAAAAAAAAGGTAAATTTCATCATGTAAATAAAATAAACTGGGTTATGTACAAGTGTTAATTTTTGGGAAAGTAATAAACAGTAACACTAATGACACTGCATTTTATTAACCTTTTATACTACCATTAACCTAACAACAATTTTTGAAGTCTCGCTTTTTTCATACAATCCAATAGTACCAGAAAGTAATAATTTCAGCAGTGAGTAATAAGGCTAAACAAAGGAATATATACACAGATCTAAAGAAAGAAACCTACAATTATATTTTGTATTAAAATTTATTATTACATATTGCATAATCCTACAAGTCCATTATTCTAAACCTATTTTAACATCTATTTGAGAACTTAATACTGAGTCAGAAAATTAAAATAACCATGATCATTTTATATTCTAATGTCAACTTAACTCTGATCTCAATTACCTAACTGCACTGAGGGAATTCTTACAGCAGAATCCTATGTTGTACTTAATTATCCGTTCAAGTCCTATTAATATATCTTTAATTTCACAAACTATTATATCCTTAAAAAATATGTCACGATAAAAGTACCTAAGTACTACAATAAATAGAAGATTAACTTACATATCAGTACAAGTAAAAATAATCTATTCATATTTCTCTAAAAGATTATAAAGAAAAAATAGTTCAAACTACATTCTATGGATTTTCTGACGGCTTCTCCTAGGTGGTCTCGCATGTAGACCAGAGGTGTGTATCTAGTGCTCCGGAGCGTACTGCCTACACTAGCACGGTATACTCTGCTCTACTAGTGTACTTAGCACGAAACCTAGAGATTGAAAAAACATTAAGTCATGTCATTAATAAATTATTCTAACACTAAGGGCCACCAGCATAGCATTAATTGTTGGAACTATCACAGAACTGCTCAAGAGCTAAGTTTTCCTATACTAAATTAATGCTATGTAGTGCTAGTCTCAACCTAGAAAATATAGCATTGACTGAGGACAGCCTATAAATTTTATTGATGCAAAATATTTTCCAATGTTGTGATGTAAAATGGTCAGTAATGATGTTATTGGAAAGATACTTACATGGTTTAGAATCTTCCACCCCTTCCTTGACCACCTCCATAGTTTCCACTTCCATAGCCCCCACCACCGCCACCACCACCCTGGTTCATGTTGTAAGGGGTAGAGCGGTTGTTGCCATATTGTTGATTGCGAGTGGGTCCACCGCTGTAGCTTTGTTGTCCATAGCTACCAAAATCTTGGTTTCCACCCCAACCTCCTCTTTGATTTCCACCTCCATATCCACTGCCTTGGTTACCCCAACCTCCTCCTTGGTTGTTATCCCAAGGATTGGAGTT
>DWON01001640.1:0-23560 GCA_018251015.1 Phocides pigmalion okeechobee
GCTCCATATACTCGTAGGGAGAGATACGTTCTCCGTATAGAATGTAAAATGTACCGCAACCGAGATAAGGGAGGATACATTTCATTATACATAGCAACTTAATGTACAGTGTACCTTAATAATGGAGTTAATTAATAAGTATTGGTAGCAAACATCACAATAGGTTCATAAACAATGGAGTTATGCTCGATAAATAACAATATACAGACAAAATTGAGAATAATCTACTTTTTTGACTTCAGTTAACTTTTGAATTTTAGGTGTTCTTTGTTACTTTTAAATTTTGACTTCATTTATTTTATCTGTGTTGTCATAAGTATTCATTATACTTGTTGAGTTATTTTTTTATGTGACAAGAGAAGTAAACGAGTATGCAAACTGCCTGATATTAAGCAATCGCAGCCCATAGACATCCACGTACAACCACCAACATGACAGAAATACTATCTGAGTTCGAATGTGGCTACTCCTGAGAACTAAGATGCTCGCCCCGCTTTAAAGTGTAGCCGGCAAACGTACGTTTCCAACCGAAACATAAGTAATGCTTTATAGCGAATTATAAGGGCGGTGGTGGTACCTCCCCGGTGGAACTATAGTTCTCCCACCTTCAGAATTAAACAAATTCTGACTTACTTGTGCTTCTTTCTGACTTACCTGTAACTCTAACAGTGAACCTTTTTCCACAGCAGTATGTAGAGCGTCACATTTGATAATCAGGTTGCGGAGACGGCGTGAAAGATGCAGTGAATCTGCTTCGGCCAGCAGCCGGTGCCCGTGGCCAGCAAGCACTGCTCGCTCCAGCCTGCTCTGCGCTCCACCCCGCGCCCACTTACGTAACTGCTCCGATGATATCGCTCCCAGCGCTGAATCAAAAATCAAACAAAAATTACGAATTGGTAAAGAAATTGGTGATTAATATTAGTAGTTTTTAACTGGTGATGTGAAGTGCGTAAATAAGGGATGGTCTGTCACAGGAATAGTTTTTAGAAAGAAAACGAGTATGCAGTTCACACGATGGTAGGCCATCAATAGACATTTGTAACAGACTTTATAGAAAATAGGTGTTGCGTGAAGTCAATAAGTTCTAAGATTAAGGTGCTCACTTCACTTGTAAGTGTAGCCGGCCGCTACATCTCTCTAACCTGAACCCAAGACGACCATTAATACCGATTATGAGTTGTGCGATTACTTCTCCCCCAACAAAGTATAGTTTTACAATTATTAACAATTGTTCTAGAACGAATATAATTTTTCTAGCATTATATTAAAGCGGTCAATAGTTTAAATAGGTCATAAGGGCATAGCGTGATATGTCTAATGTCCGACAAATGGATTTGAAACAAGCCCAATTTTGTAGTTAATCTAATATTCTGACAAAACCTTTACACTGTTCGATTTATACTACATCCAGTACATTTGATCCAGTTAAAGGGAACAAACAGACAAATAAGCAAAGTGGTAAAAGATAGTAGACTTGATTTAGGAGACTGAAATATTTAAATATTTTTGACTACTCTTGAGGGGAATTTTAACTATTTAAGGTTTATTATTATAATCGGTTGCATTAGGTAGAGTGCAACCTCCGTTATAATAATTCTTAATAAATGTTAACCGAGTTAAAAAAGAAGGAAGGTGTTGGAACTCTTTGTATTGATCTTAACGATTATTTTTTATGCGTACTATTTTGCATTTTCTCGATATTGCAAAAACAACTGTTTTTTATAAAAACCGTGGTTTAAGGTCTTTGGAAGCTCTGAGATGCGCACGAAAGCAAGCGGTAACCCGTTCAAATCCTATCCGCGTCGGCCGTTACTTAACTTAATCGTTTACCATCTGTGCAAGCCGCAGAGTATAAGGTAGTTCATGTATATAATAGATATCATATATATCAAGGAATAAACATACATTAACCTCCGTTGATATCGAGTGCGTCATAGCTATAAGGGTTGCATTAACACTTACATTAGTCCGCGTCACGGGTTATAAGCTTCAAGGTCTATATCGTGTGTGTACAACATTAATTTGCATGATATTAATATGTTACGACCTTTGCGTAATATGGCACGATGGCATGAAACAGAGGCACAAATGAACTTCGAAGTATCGTATAACGGAGCCAATGACAAACTAAGCGGTCACCGGGTTCCAGTTCGTAGACGGTGTATCCTACTTATCCGATCGTTCGGCTTGCGATTAACAGATTACGTACAGAGTGTTCACTTTAGCTCTATGTCAAACACAATTAATATCGTAAAGAGAAATTAAATATAGAATATTTAAAACCTAACCTAAACAATCTAAAGGGAAAGGAAAAGTCCCTGCTCATGCGGGATGGTCCCAAGAACGCTAGCCGCATTCCCGCCTTGAATAGCAACGTAATTCTCTACGTGAAATATGAAACAGCCCTCTTGTCATAGGCGGAGTCGATTAAAGTTGGGACTGATTAATTATTTGAAACAAAAATTGACACTCGGAGCACACGAACTAAAGGTTCAAAGTCAAGCGGAACAAACACGTAAACACTGCTTAGTGGAACATATTTGCGCCGCTTGGTTTCTTCTGCAGCCTTCGTCGCAGCTCTAGTCCTCGACACCGTTCTGCCGAAACGAGAAGTGTCAACGTATCGATGTAAGTTGTTTGCCATACGAGGGCTCTCTCCCACTCCCGAGATTAAATTGTAAAGAAATTAACACATGACGGTAGAACTATTTGGTTGGGGAAGTAACCATACCCACTGTACCAATTCTTTTGTTTTAATTGAAGATTTACGGTTGCCGGATACGTTTACGCATTATGATGAGCCACAAAACTATTCTTGTATTCTAAAGGTAAGATTGTCGGTTAGAATTACAAGTTTGTACGGTGTAGAAATTCACGAAAAATTTATAGATCATAATCCGTTGCGACGCAATTCTTGTATATCTATTGGAGAAGTATGGTTGGCTACACTTAGGATCAATATTCGCAGTTAATATTTACGCCTTGTGTTTCAAGGTATAGTTGTCGACTGTACTTACAGCCGTGGCGACTATCGTAGTCCTCAGGCATAGCAAAACATGCGTCCTAAGATAGGACTACAATCCTGGTCGCGTTTGGATGTGAATGTCCATGGGCTGCGGCGACCATTTACAATATGGTGGCTTGCATGCTCTTTGCTACTCTTTTATATGAAAAATAACTATAATTTATATATATTTAAACCTTTGTCAAACCAAACGAAAGTTAAAAAAACTTGAAGTTCAGCCATCAATCACCCTGTTTCAGTGGCTTGCATGTAGATGACTAGTTCGTGGCAAGATTACAGGATTTACGCTTTAACAGCCAGCTTGCGTTGTGGCCGGCTATCGCGACATCTCGTGACCTTAACATGGACCTGAACTTGCATTTCTATTTCTAAACTGTTACAAATATTTACGATAAAACTATGACGAGAGTTTGTTTGTGTACAAAGTTAATGACTGTAAGCAAAGTATGTTGTGACGGCGTTTGAAATCTATACACGAATGTTATTTGCGCTTTACATATGTACATCTTCGTGTTACAGAGGTACTTGACGTACACGTTAATCTTATTTAATTAACACATGACGGTAGACTTTTAATGGAGGCGATGTGATTGTCTCATAATCCGTCGTGAAACAATTCTAGTGATTAGGCTGCACAGTCGCGGTTACGGCTATACAGATGCGAGACGACCATCTTAGGAGTAGGAACGCATCTACGTAAGACCTCAGATACATAGTCCAATTTGAGATTGTAGATGTGCATGGGCTGCACCGACTATACAATGTCGTGTAGCCTACTTGCTCGTTTGCTATTTTTTCCATAAAAATATTAATAACACGCTTAGTAGTAATCTATCATTTCATTAGTTTAAGAGACAAATCGTTCACTTTCACTTTTCCGGTAGCACTATCATCACAGTTATTTCAGAAACAACTGTGTAATCTGCTTTAAAGGCATTGTAAGGCAGATCCACTTTTCGGAGCGTTTCATTTAGATCTTCAGGATTACAAACGCATATGTCACCGTCGACTTCAGGTGGAACTCGTGTTATAGGTAGAATTAGAAATAACCATGGATGACAGCGACTGCTTACTATTAGGTTGGCTATATGGTCGTTTACTATTAATACTTTAAAAATGAGCTATTTTTACAGAAAAGCGTAAATAATTACGCGAAGTATTGATTTACGAATTTGATCTGTTTAAATTTAATATTTACGTTTACTTTAGTTACATCTTTACTTTAGGTTAAATTATATTAACTAAAAATGCGACTATTATATATATATTTGTATAATTTATAAATGTTTTATGGAATAAGTGACAGTGAACATATAATTCATATTAAATAACATCAATAGTGAACGAGTCGTATTTATTTTTGACATATTTTTTGGAATCTTATACTTAAGATTGAGTTATTTTCAGACGAAGTCGTTAGCGTAAACTAGGGTTTTTAACAGGAACGATTACGTAACCCGTAAGAGTCGTAAGTACACGTCGAACCACCCCATTACAAAGGGTTTTACGTGAATTTTTATGCAAATTTATTACGTCCACTCTCATTTACATGAGGTGTTATTGAAAGAAGTACTATTTACTAGCTGTAACGTCCTACATATTCGCACGGTCGCCCAAACAACCGAGTAAGTAATTTGTTGTGTAAGCAACTTTTCAGTAATTAAAGTGTTTTATTATTATATTAAAAATTATCAACATTATTTCGAAGACTAAAATAATGATCTTATTTCATTATTTGTTTTTACACACCAGTAAAGTTATTAAAAGTGACTTTGTATAATATATTTTTTATCTACTAATTATCATTCATAACATACATTGAGGAAGTGCCTAACCTAAATATATCACAGCACAGTTGTAGATACTTATCATTGACACATGTTAAGTAAACCAAAAGGCTGTTCATCGTAAAGTTCGGAGCTGCTTTATTCAGCCAGTTGTTTAAGTACGTTGTTGAGACGGACGGAATTTATACAGACAGTTTATTTCATATTTGATAATAATAGTAATTTTGTTACTATTATTAGAAATATAATTTTCTGTATTCACAATTTTACATTTACTGTCTCGTAGGTGCCATGAACATATACAAGAGGAGTACACAAACACAAACCCAGATCAGAAATTATTCAGATGCCTGCCTGGCCGAGGATTGGAGCCAGAATGCTTATCAGACCAGTATGGTTGCCGCTGTGCCACGCATGATGTCAAAGTTCATAAAGTGTCAAGGTGTTTTCTTTATTTCAGATTGAAATGTCTAGCAGAGCTTTGAATTGAAAACGAATTGGATCGAACGATTCGACTGCCCTCTGGGTATTGTGTAAGGTTCGATTCTCATCCAGGACCGATATTTATGTTATGAGCACAACTTTTCTGTGCGTTTTAAAATATACCCTTATGTACGTTTTAAGAAATATATACATGTGTTGTAATCCGCGTTTTTATTTGGTAACTGATGACCATGACTGTTTTAAAATATTAATATAGTATATACTATATAAGTCGAATGTATTAAAATATTAATACAAGCGACTAATTGTATATTTAACTAATATTCAATACGAATAATAATCACATGCATGAAGTAAATATAAAACCTTATTATGTGTCAAGAGAAAAAAATGAGCAAGCAGTCCACCTGATGTCAAGTGGTCACTGACATCCAGATATAAACTCAAACAGTTCTATAGACATGTGAGCCTAGTTTCTCCTTAAGTCAGCTTTCTTGCGTTTAGACCTCAACTTGAACACGCTTAAATCTTCATTTTAGCGTACCTATCCATTAAGTAATTATTTTATCAAACATGTTGGCGTTGGCTCTTACAAAATGGCAGTTGCCTGTACGCAAATATTAGCTAGTCAAAGTACTCAGTCTATGCACGAGGCAGTCAGGCGATACAATTTGGTTCTTGAATTTTTAAATGCAATTTCGATCGGCTTGGGCCGCGCGTTAAATATTCAGTGACGAAATGAAGTTTTCTTTATGTTAGAAGAATGTAAAAAATGTTATGTAGTCTGCAACATAGTCTTTTTCATCATTGTATATATGATAATAAATACATATGAGAATCTAAACTCTAACAGACCTAAAGTTCTAACCGAGGTCGATTATATATAGATGCGTTGCTACACGTGAGAAGATGGTCGCCTTGCTAATAAATATACCCTGTGACTATCACACCACTTTGCTTGTTTCAAAAATTCAACTGTTAATAGAATTGCTTCACGGCAAATTATGGAAGTAGTTATGGTACTACCTCGCCAGAACTTCAAGCTACCACCTACATTGCTTAGCTTAGTACGATTACCTGTCTCGTGTACTCATCATCTTTCTAACGTTATACTGAGTAATGTTTATTTATCAAGGACTGATTTAAAAAGAGTGCCGCGAGTTTTTTCCGCCGGCTTTTTCTCCCGGTCATCCTTAGCCAATAGAGCGCTCAGAGCCGATGCACTGATTTTACATTTTCCCTTGACGTTCATAAGTGTATGTAAATACCATACAATGAAATAAAATATTTGAATTTGAATTTTAAATTGTATACACAAAAAATATTTTTAAAACACACACGATTAAATAACTCTGAAATAAGAATTTAACACGAAGACAAAGTTCTCCTTATACCACACTATTACTGCCATATTGCTTTACCGTTTCTTTTAACAATAAATAGATAATCACATCTGGATATATCCATTTCATAGGTTTGCCGATCAATACAATTATCATCTGCTCTCAAACAAGACAGGCCATTGAACTGGTGCCCAGACAATTGTTAAATATATATTCTAAATACAAACTTAAATAAATAATTTTGCACTCTGACAAAGAATAAATACTTGTACTCATAACACAGTATTATCTTAATACATTTAAGCATTTAGTAATCTGTGTATAGTAAGGAGGTCATTACATAGATAATAACGGTGGTTTAGTTAGAAAGTCTAACTTAAAACATCATATCGAACTTATTGGCTGCATATATTTTCTTTAGCTAAACATTAGCTTAAAAAGTATTATTAGGTACTATTTGAGACCGTGTTTAAAAGGGACGAATTAAGAGTTATAACCCTATATTTAACTACCGGTGTCACAGTTAAATACGTGTATCCGGCAAATATGAGAAATAAGTAACCTATAGAATAAGGAATAAGTGCACACAAAATAGGGAAAATGAAAACTGTGTGTACCTGTTTGTTGTTATATCTATTAGTACCGTACTATCTTCACGTGCGGGTTATTAATACCCCTATCAATTACTATCTACTGCCGACATGTTTGCTGTTTATATCCACCGTACACGTTTGTAGATAAAGTCTTCGATCCATACGATGTAAACAAACATAAACGCTAACTCAAAAATGTAGTTACGAGGACGAAATACTTTTTAGTATTCAATAACAAATAAGAGTATTAACCGTACTATGACTCTATGTGTTGTACTATATTTATGTGTTAACCATAATGTTCAGGGTTATATATATTTGCCTCGGTTATGTCTGTTTTCATGTTATATTTTCTGTTTGTGAAAGTCTGCAGTTTGCACAAAAAGGGCCTACGATTAAATAATGTCTACGAAGACGGTCTACAAAATGTCTATGAAGAGAGAATATGAAGTTCTACGAGAATTTTGAGGAGAGTCCATATGGAAGGTTAAAAAGAGGATTTGTGAAAATATACTCATACGTAGCTTCTATTAGAAAGGAGAGTTCTGTCGTAGCCACGCTGCTACCTAACATTACTATGATATTCACGGGACTTTTGCCAGAATGGTGCAATCCAAAACTAATACCACCTTGCTACGTAATAATTATGCTACCTTTAACCACCTATCGTTTTGTATTGTTTTCTATTGTATCTAATATTAAATTTACCTTTAGGTAGACTATAATGCACATAGAGGCCATTCTTCTTTATCACTTCCGCATCACGGATCCATTTTTTCACGTTCTCCATAGCATAAAAGAATAGTCCTTACAAAAACGCATCATTTAGTTTTTATAAACACTTTAAAGGAATATTTTATTATTTTCATTGGGCTGTAATATGCGAGGTATTATTAATACTGGCGCTGAACAAGGGATACAGTCCAGCTAATGTGAGTAAGATATAATAATAATGCAGCGTTAGAACCTTATTTTCTACTGTGGTTAGGCTCAACGTTAAATACAGTATTGTTAGGCTTTATATAGTATCTATTTACTGAAGGGTAATAGCAAATGATAATCATTAATAAGCTATACGGAATTATTATCATTAAGCTACACGGAACCTAGTTGATATTTTGAAAAAAAAATTAAGGTCTCTTAGATCCATTGTTTTCTATGTTCTAGGAACCTATTTAAAGTGGACCCATATTTAACGGAAAAGTATAATACATGTCAAAAATACAAATCTAATGTTACATTTGCAATTTACATAGATTATTTATATTGAAATAATAGACATAGCTCTTTATTAAATTATTATTTAAGTATTTATCTATTTCCAGGTCAAACTAATACAATATGTAATCTAGTTTACTTTAATAGTACCTTACAGGTACTGTCACTTGAATACGGATATTTTGAACCTAAAACGCTTCGTGTTACACGACATATGATTGACAGGTAAAATACGCAAAATAAATTACTTGTACAAAATCATTTTTGGACAACATTTTATCAATAAATAGAATATTAACACAAACATTTTTAATAGAAAAATATTATCAATGAACATTTAGGTACGTAATAGTAAGTTATTAATTAGTCATTAATAATATTTTTTTATAATATGAGAAGTTTAAGTCATTTATGTGGACAATTAGGTACCGTCTGAAAATTACATATAACGCGGTCATTTAAGTTATTAGCTTCAATAGATTTTATTGCCTTCCAACATGAAACTGAATATGTTCCTTATAAAATATGTATCGTTTTCACTAACGCAGCCCCACTTGCTTGGCATCGTATTCTACTCCATTTAACGAACATTTCTAATGATCTTTACGTTGAACTTTGTCATAGATATTCGACGCAACTCTCGATATTAATGACGTCGATGACTTATTTTATTTTAGTGTTATTTAAACGCGGTTATCGCGATAAAATTTCAAGCAATTTCACATACATTGCGGATTCGGTATCCAGTGTGAACTGAAGGTGAACAGTTCACACGTGTTCGTGAAGCCACGTTGCCTTACTGACGATTGACAATGCGTACAATCTTCCCAATAAGTTCATACTCACTACATTTTTCTTAAACTTTAAAATAATATGATATTTTACTATATACATATATTATTTGTTTATATTGTTTACTTTACTTATTCGAAGTTAAGTAGCTGAGAAAATCTGGTATTATATTCATTTATTGTTAATTTCCTTTACTATTGAGTTGATATCAAATTTTCATCTATCTGTGTGGCAATGCTGACTATTTTAATATATCGTTTAAAGGTTCAATAGTCTACGTGGAAATAAGAACAAGACTGGAGACTTCTTGGAAATGGTAATATCTGAATCTAGGTTACGAATGTTAATGTAATTGGGGAACTCAGACAGGCCATAGTCCATAAATCGATTTTGTGTCCTAACCGTGTATATATTCTTTTAAGTACGAGCAAAGCCACCATATTTCAACTATTATTTAAGATCTCGCGGCCTGCATACTCGTTTGCTAGTGTCGCGTATAGTATATATCTATAGAAGGTAAGTATGTAATTAATTGAAAATCTGAATTCTCTCCCTGTAACGAACATTGTCAAATATAGATTGTAATCGAGATTTCAAATTGTTAGGACGAAGTTAAGATATTTTTAGTATAGAAAGTAGTAAAGCAATTCATATGAGCTTGACAAGATCGGTTTAGTCGTTTCCAAACATTCAATTAAACAAACAATAAAACGGGATTTCTATGTTTTGGTGTCTACAACAAGATTATAGCTCATAGCTCGAAAGGTGGTAGAGCCGTTAGAGCTCGCCCGGGGCGGCACCACAGCCGCCTTCACAACCCGCCGTAAAGCAACGTATTCTTCGTGTATTGTGTTTCGGTTGGGGAGGTGTGGATGGTGCCGGATACACATTATTGGAGGCGACCATCTTAGTCTTCATGAGTAGGAACTCATCTGCGTCCATCCTTAAATAGAACTTCTGTTCTATTTGAGATTGGACGAGGTTGTCCATGGGCTGTAGTGACCACTTAACACCAGGCCAGCTGCATGCCCGTTTCTTACTCTTTCGCAATAAATAAATAAATAAAAGTTATTTTGAACTGAGGAGGGGCCAATATTATATATTTCTATAAAATGAACTATTGATTTTATTTTAAATCCATTGTATTTTACACTTACTGGCATCATTGTTCATGATTCAGCGAAATTATAAAAAAGTATCACAAAGGATTGCCGGGCGTATTAATGAGTATCTACGTTTTACAGTGAAAAGAAAACCACCCTCCCAATTATGGCACTCCACATTTTCATTACGATTACTTTTTTCTAAATTTGCGGCATTTATTATTTTTTGACAGTCAAATAGCATATATTTCATAGAAAATACAATATATAAATATTTTTGAATATTCGAAAGTTAAAAGCGTTTTTTTAATTAAGTAAGTCAAAATCATTCCAGTATTTGTCGCGTCATAGAAGAGTTTTAATAATGGTTATATTTGGGAAATCGTGTTATAATTTGAATCTATTTTTAAATAATAATATGGGCTTGTCATATTGCAAATTCATAACCAAAATCGATCTATACGCTAGGTACGTTAAATGTTAACTTAAGACTATTCATCGTTTTACGAAATGCCAGGGCGTTGGGCACACAACAATTTAGGGCTCCGTTGAAAAGTAGTCATTACAAAAAATAAATTAGCGGGAATTTTGTATTTTAATTATAACTTTGTTTACAAAAAAAACAGTGTACAAAATGAATCTAATTTTGTAAACGCTTGACATTTCAATATAAACATTTTGTCGATTATAGAAAAGAAAAAACATGATATTTTTTCGCCGTGTAAATGATTATCCGAGACCCCTTAAAGTCGGAGCCTCAGGGCCTGCGGTACCGATCCTAATGTATTTTACTTATCATTTATCCATACTCAGATTTTACCTACGTTTTAAATTTTACAATGTTTTTAAAGTACGCCGTCTACATTTGAACGGCTTAAACTTTAAGCGATAGTACTTACTGAGCCCTCGCTACATTTTCGAAGAACAGTAAGTCATTAGCGTAAGTAAATAATCAAATCATCAAATCTGTAAGCAACATTGCTGGTCAATCGTCTTTATTGCATATATTTGTGATTCTCATATCATTATTATATTACAACGTTAATCTGTAATTGGTATTGTGTGAAGATTTCAATTCGTGACAGTTCTTTTCTGGAGAATGTTTTATTTTTGAAGTAACTTTTCTTCACTATCAGATAATGTTATGTTAATGTTGAAACCAATATCTTTTTTATTTGGAATTGCATTAGATTCGGAAGCTGCAACATTGGCGATCACAGAATCATTTTGTGCTGAAAAAGTAATTAAAAAAAATTATAAGTGTATTTATTTAACGTTACTTCATATTGGGTATGCTATCGCTATGAAAAAACTGTGACTAATCGTAATAGGAGAGTGAACTGAAGATGATCATGGATGTCGTTTGTCCCTGAGGCTGAAACTGGTCTTTACCATAAGAGTGCAAATTTTGCTACAAATATGTAATTATTAGTATTCTCTATACCGTAATTAAGGCTATTATGTATAGAGAATACTAACCGCTTTTGATAATATATTTATTAATTTTACGTAATTACCTTCATTTATGTGAACGTTTAATATACGATGATACAATTCATTAAATTTCTTTTGACGTTTCATATTTGATGGTGTACGGACTACTAATGTTGGCAAAAGTATGAAATGTTCAAGATTGGGTTCTTCTTTTGAGACACTTTTGCGTCGCGATACATCTTTTTTGACGACTAAACGAGGTTTTCTTGTACCAGACTTGTGTGCTGAAACACTACTGCTACTAGTTAGTTCTTGCATTTGGTTTTTTCTAGGTGAACAGGTTGCTGTATTTTGTCCATGGTTACCGGCAGTTGATGTGTGATAACAGTTAGTTGGTTCTCTGTTAGATGCTGAATATGCTGCGTAGCTTGGTCCCGGGGCGCAATCTTCTTGATGAAGTCGACAATTAGGCTGCATTCCAGGTATAAACCGTTCAAAACTTCTATGACTTTTTCGTGGACTTTTTTTCTCCCCTCGCCGCCGGTCAGTCATTACAGCGCTAGTAGTTTTATGATCATTAACAATTAAATCACTATTGCTATCTTGCTTATTTTTATGATTGGCTACTATGATATCGCCCGTTTTACCTACTGGTCTACAGTTTTCGTGGCGATTGTTTAATTTTACTATTCTATAATGGCGACGTTTCCTGCGCTCCACGTGTGCGACTCTCTCTCTCAATAGGTTGTCAATAAGCCGTTGTAGTTCACCTCTGGTGCTGTATCGATCAGCATGTGTAATACGACGTCCAAGTCGAGTATTTGGCCAATGAGTCCGACAAACGTCTTCCCATATTATATCACTAAGTACTGCTTCTCGTGACGGTGTTAATTTTATACCATCATCTCGCGGTGCAAATTCTCCCTGAGCTAAATAATGCACAGTATCCATCAATCTATAATCGCGAACAGGATTAAGTTTGTGTCGTATTTTATGTACTCTTTCAGCAGCCACCTTTGGTATGTCATCTCGCTTGCACGGCACAGAAGCACATTGTCTTCTACCTCGAGCTGTGATACCATCGTATGCAGTAAAATCTCGGCCATATTGTTCTGAATTGTGTTCTTTTTCTAAATTTGTAGCTTTACTTTGTGATATAGGCGGTCCTTGTTGAGAATATCTTTGAAACGCCGATGTTTCTGGAATGTGGCTATACTGTTCAATATAACTACAGCCAGGACGTCCGATTCCTGATGTAGTCCTCATTACGTTGTCCTTCACTTCCTCATCTGACGAAGACAAGGGAATGTTAGGATCAAATGAACGAAATACCATTTCTTGGCGCAAAAGTTTGCGCTCCAAGTGATCTATTCTTCTATGTAATTTATTTATAGCTCCAGAAAATATTGGCAATGTATCTTTAGAAGGCGTGTTTGTGACTACTAATGTTGCAATATCTACTTTTTTTGGGCTGATCTTTGCTTTCTCTGTGTTAGGGACCACTTTTGAAATGTTCATAGTTAAATGGGGCCGCTCGTATTCATAATACTTTTTTACTTCTCGTTGTCTTTGAGTATTATCGCAAACGTCTTTAGATGGCGTATTATTAGAACATTTGGAGGTATTTATGTATTTTTTAATTTGAGAACTGCTTGATGAATAATTTACGGCATCAAGATCACTCGCAGGATGAGTGTTCTGTTGCCGTGTACAGCGTGTGAGTGAATTCCCTATGTTAGAGTTATCTTCACTGAAATCTGTTTGACAAATGATTTAATGCTATATACTTTACAATAACATTAATATATTTCGATGTATAGGTTTTTACTTACGGGAGGTAAAAGATGAATGATCACCAATGGCAAGCCTTGAACCAGATTTATCTGAGCTCTGTAAGACATATTAAAGTGAGATTTTAAGCTGAAAAAATTATTAACTGCTACGCCAATGAAATATACAATAACTTACCCTTTTAGAATGAAAACGACTTTTTTCAGCGATATACAAAGTTTTAATAGGGGGCGCTCTTGGTTTGATAGAGACTAGAACTTGTTGTGCTGACTGACGGAAAGCCGGACCCTTTTGTAGTATTTCTAAAAATATAAAATGTAAAAAGTACGTTATATTGAAAAATATTACATGCGAGTATTCCTTAGTTCAAAAGGGAGAATCGTACCCTGAAGTATATTGTTATAGTTCTAAACACAAGTTCCAGAAGTAATTTAAACAAATAATATTGCCCATAAAGTATTTATCAAGGAAATGCAAATATGTACCTAGTAATAGTTGTTTTTTTGGGAAACAAGTGGATGCTCCTGCTGTGGAGTCGTACTCAAATTCACGAATAATTTTTTCTTCTTGTATAGATAATAATTTTTTGTTGGATGGAAACTGTTTATTTTCCATCACTTTTCCTTTTTCCCAGCATAGTTATAAGTAGCTTAGCTCGCAGAGAAGGTGAAAAGAAAAGTGATTTCGACAAAAATTTATATTCTGCATAATAAAAGTCACATCATCTTGCTACATGATATGACAGAAGAACCATACGTTTTTTTATTCTTCTTGTCTATTCGCATCTATATCTGTCACGATATAAGAGAAGATCCAACATTGTCTTTTTTCTTTTTTATAGACATTATCAACTTTCGAACAAATTTTTAATATTTTAGTCGTCCTAATAATTAAGTTTATTTATTCACTATTATTTATATTCACAATAGCAAAGAAAGTAGAAATAATTTCAAGGAATAGTTTTATAGAGCAATACATTTGTAACGTCGGTTTTCGAATATAGAAAATACGGAAAAACAAGAAAATCTGTCAAAATTGCACAGCGTGACGTTTCAGCCATTTGTATTTTTGTAAAAATTGCAACCATTATTTTGGTGACAAATAGTGTTCGAGGCAATTAAAACGTATGGATTTTTGAATTTGCGGAGAATGTCTGAGAAAGAAAAAAAGAGCAGTGGTGGCGCCACCGAGGGTAGCGCTGTAGTGATGGTGGATCAAACTGCTAGTCATGGCAAGCCCTATAGGCCCACAGAAATTCAAGATTCAGATTTACATCATAAGCGTACGCGAGCTCCAGCCGTACCTTGTGAGCATATTTTTTTTATTAAACTAACTAAACACAGATTATCCTAAACAATGAATAAATATATATATATATATATATATATATAAACTTTTATCGACATCTGTTATATTGTTTTTATATTGTGGTTTAAATAAATAAGTGGCTTTAAGCGCTCTTAAAATTTGTAATGTTTTTGGAACAGTGGCTTATTGACATTTTATTTTTGGCGACATTGTAAAATATAAAAAAAAGTCAACAGGCAATAATACTCTAATACACTTTAATAAAAATATACTTACACTATTCAATCGTAGAAGTGTATACATCTGAACTCTCCAAATTGTTTATAAATTAAACAAACTAGAAAATCCGATTGTAATGACAATATTACTTCTTTTTTTATGGTACGCCTTATCATAGTGATAATTATTCATTATTTCACAAAAGAAATAATGACATTAATTATAAGATATACTTATGATTTTATTTCTAATGTAGCTGTAGCAGAGGAGCTTAAAAATCTAGCCGAAGATTCTACAAGGAATGAAAATGTTGATGCTAATGAATTGAAAGATAATGAACGTGGTGAGATGAAATATAATTTTGAAATTCTACGGTGGTGTTATTTTTTCAATATGATGAATGTAAATCCTATTTTCAGCAATGTCATCTGACCACAAACATAAAGTATCTAAAAAAAGTAGTAAAAGACGGGATTCATCACCTGATATTCGACTTGCGCCTAAAGGCGTCGATCCAACGGTAATATTGTATTTATAATTTATAATTGAAAATATTTCATAGATGTGGCATATTAATAATTTTATTTATAAAATTGATAAAGAAATCCCAGTATGTTTTTATCATCATTTCTTGGTTTTATATGGAAAATCATGCAAATTAAATGTTAAAAGTTTCTACCGTGTTTCGATCACTTTTAGAATCCATCTCTGCTGAGACACATCAAGAGACTATGATATATCTTCTCATAAGTAGGGGCCCCTAAGTAGGGGCATTTAAGATTTTGTACCCGTAGTTGTACCCGTGATAATCAATGGAGTCAACACGTGCCTTATCGGTATAGGCTTGACTTGGAAACGTTGCCGTTCCGCATGTTATGTAGGTTTCGCTATTAGCAGGTCCAACCTATAAAAGTAGTAATGTGTCTGTAAAAATAAAATTGATCAGAGGACCGATAACTAGGTCAGACTAAACAATGCGCTATAATCCGCCCTAAAACATTATTTGTGTTTCGGTTGCCAGCTATACTTTGAAGACAGGCGATCATCTTAGTCTTAAGGAGTAGCAACGCATCCATGTTCGAGCTCAGATAGGATTTCAGTCTTATTCATGATTGTACATGGATGTCCACGGGCTGTGACTACTTAACATCAGGTGGTTTGCATGCTCGTTTGCTACTCTTCAATCATAAAAGAACAGGACTAGGTAGTGTGTTGCCAGTTAGGAGAGATCTGTGTCCATGGGGACCGCAAGTGTTTGATGGATAGTATTTTTCAAAAATAAGTGTTTAATGTTGGCGTATTATAAAAAATAAGTACATAACGTTATTTTACAGAAAGATAATGCTACGAACAAGACGATGCAACAATCTATGCCGTCACCGACGCAGCCCATACCACCGCAAATACAAGAGGAAAAATCTGAAGCGTCGGTGCTGCAATTGACAAAGGAGGCAACAGATAAAACTGTAGAAGAAGACAGCATAACGGAGGAGATCACAGAGTTGCAAACTCTAGAAGCCAAAAAGCATTCAGAATGGGTATGGCCAATATTTTAGCTTAAATAATTTTCAGGTTGTTTGGAGACATTTGAACACACATATATATGTGTGATTAATGTTTTGAAAGATTTATTTCTATGGTTGTATTAAAGTAATTATTATTGAAAAACATTTCCATCATATCTCTATTAATATATGAATATTTTTAAAGTTTGAATTAAAAAAGAAAGGTGTAATTCTAAAATGTCATCGCAACCCATTTTCGGATACGGATTCGTCGTTCATTGGCAGAAGTATTATTATTTAGAATAAGTAAATGTATAATCGGTATTACGGGTATATCAGGATTACGAGTTTATGACGATTCAATTTTAAAAAGTAAATACTGGTTAATCGAGTCGAGGCATATCAAATTATTCGTATTCATATTACGTATACAATTGTTTTCAGTAATTTTTTTATCATTTGTATGTTCAATTATATTTTATACGCAAAAAATGTAAAAATTTATAATGTACGTACAGTCATTAAAAGATGCATTTTTAATTCTATCCAATTCTTATATTTTCATAACAATCAAACATTTTTAGTACTTTCCCGCGGTTTGTTTCTTCCCTTGACCCTTGTCACTTTTCTTTTTTATTACATACCACCGCGGATATTGAGCATGGCCAACAGTAAAGTTAGGCTTATTTTATGTGTAATATCATGACGATGACGTTATCCTTTAACACAGATAATCGTTTCGATAGCTAAGACTGTCATCCAATGGGATAGAGACTACTTTGCCCACATCTTTTGTTTTATCCTTGTAACATTATGCAAAAGGCGTAGTAAATATATTTGAATAATTCTCCCGGCAGCCCGTACCTATTTTCTTGTAATGTGATTATTCTTTTTATAAATTTTACTAAGTAGTATTTTAATATTTGTATGTTTGTAGTCCGACGATGAGGAGGCGGGCGGGCTGCCGCGGAGCGAGTCGCGGGCGTCTCGCGTTTCGCGCGCGGTGCGGCAACTATTTTGCTGTGGTGTACGCTACGAGGCTGCTTCTGAAGACAATATTTCTACTCGCAGTGGTTTTAATCACGCCATTTAGTATCATAGCATGTCGTGTGCAGCGTTCTACTATCATTACAGCTGACCATTCTGGCGCTATAAAACGGAATGATTACGCGTAGAATAAGGCCTAAGTGCGACCTATGACTTAACGAATAAGACGTTTTATTTTGTTATTCAATTCTAATATAACGTAAGTATGGACCCATCCTAGTTGTGTGTTTTATACAAAAGAAATTACAGCTTTCGACTGCGACAATGGCTGAGACTAAATCATAATACATAACTAAACTATGCCAATTGTGAAAGAATGTCTTGCAGGTTCCTATTCATAATTGGTGTCAAAAATAAGTTTCATTGTTGTATATTTATACCAATATGGCGAATTTTTTGGATGTCAATTTCGTAATACATATATCGCATTTGTAATAAGAAATGTTTATTTATTTCTCAAGATAATTATGCTAGGAATGGCCAGCTGTACGAAATGTAGTAAAGTGGACATTCACCATTTATGTATTCTTGTGTATATAAAATAAATGAATGAACCAAAAATAGTTCTAATATTCAAAAAAGTGAACGTATTTCCGAAAAAAGGAAACTTTCAATTTTGTGGATACTTACTTTATACTTTATAAGAATGTTTGTTGCGAAGTTCTAAATTGTAAAAGAGTGTCATCCTATTATTTAAATATATTATTTTAGTTTTAATTATATTGTTTTATTTGAATAGAATGGTTCGAGTCCACCACACTATAATAAATAGTCTTAATATTACTTAATCTCGTTTTCTACTTTTAACATATTTACAGAAAGAACTTAAAAGTCGTGCTGTGCTATTATAAGATAGGCTCGTGTAGATATCCATTCGCGCCATCTTCCTACTATTACCAAGCAGTGCCAAACAACACCATCTAGCGGTGGCATAGGACATTTATTACGTGGTCCATATGGGACACTAGTGTTGCCGTCATAATCCACAGTTCTCAGTAATCGGTTGATGATGACGGTGAAATAGCAAATTTATTTTTATACAATACAAATAAAATCGTTTTATAAGTCTCTTTAAATAGTTTAAATTGTCTTGTTATTATTGTAGGTTGAACCTCAGCTGCCAAAGAAACACGGTGTTTCGTGGAACGATAACGAATACCAACGGACGATTGTACTCCAGGTTTTGAAGCCTTAATTAATTCACAGTTTAACATTTATATAACTTTTATTAATACGTAGAATTAAGCTGTTGTTTTTGTTTGACTTGTCGTTTCGTGACCTGCGAGAATCGTTAGTAGAATAGAATATAACAATAGAGTAGAATAGAATATTGCATTTCGTTTACATTAAATTCTGGTTTAACGATAAAATTATATGTATATAAAACAGTCTATCGCATTCGAGCATGTTAAAATATATTAATTTAGTACTGTTTTATTAATAACAATAACGTTAATACACATTATACCTATAATTATATATATTTTTATTTTCATTTTCATTTTTAATTAATACAACATATAATTGTAAACACCTAAACGTCAGAGGCATTAACAACACGTTAAACACAAATTATGTTTTAATTTTTAGAACCTAGGAACAAAAAGTCATGACTGGATTTTAGAGAAAAAGGCGTCAGTGGGGCCTTGTTTTAGACCTGGAATGCCTTTCGAAGGACCCTCTGGTATCATGATCTGCGTACCTAAGGTTTTTTGACAATTTAACATCATTCGTATTCAGCTGTATTTTTTTCATTTAATGAAGTTAATAAAAGGGCATGTAGGCTATTCGTGGTAAGTAGAATTAAATCACACGGTTTAAAAATCCGAGGATCAAAAATCAGTAATTAGTCTTTAATTAATCAGTAAGTCAGCACTGATTACTAATTTTCTTACTTTTTATTTCAGAAATCTTCCCGATGTGTTTACAATCCGTCTGGGATCAATATAAATGTCTCAAGGGTAAGATTTAAGTTAGAAAAGAAAATATTTTCATATTATTTTGTTTCAATGCATTGAATGTCTCTTTATCTTTTTATATTATAAAGTTAAGAATCATGTACGTCACCTGTAGTAAGATCGCAGTACCCACGTACATTCAGATCTACTCAAATAGGGCTGAAGTGTTATCTGTCGCCGTATATTCTAGGATCTATGGTCATATGTATATGCGCTGTTACACTTGAGGATTGAAGTGGTCACTGGTTACTTTGTAGGTCTAGCCATTGACCAGACGTCTACAGTCCAAAAACAAATAATATAAACATAAACAAATATATATTTAATATCGTTCTTACGATAATTTTGGTTCTAGAAATGTCTCGCGAGCAAATTAAAATCTCAAGACATGGATGGCAATACATTAATGTATCAGGAAAAGAGATACAAACTGACGTCACCAGACAAGGTATATTTTTATTAAGTACCGGCTTTATAGATTTAACTTCATCATCATCTTATTAAATAACAACTTTATAGCTTTACTTTTCCACTTCTCCATTTCCATTATCCTACTCTTCTACTATCCCACGGCTGGGCATAAGCTTCCTCTTGATATGAGAAGAATTAGGCCATAGTTCATGTAGGCTAAGTGTAAATTGGTGGACTTCATACGCATTAGCAATACAACATAGTAAATGTAGCTTTAAGGAACTACTAGCTGTGCCCGCGACTTCGTCAGCGTTTATTTTACATAATTCTAAAATCCTGATACAACCTAAGCATACCTACATCCAGTGGTTATTTAATTTTTCGACCAATTTACAAAAAAACTTAACTTATTACGCACTAAAACCTCCTTCCTCAGGAATCACTCTAACTGTTGTTGAAAATAGTGAGAAAATCCGTCCAGTTATTTTTGAGTTTATCACACAGACAGACAGACAGACGCGACGGGAAACTTTGTTATATAATATTTATAGATACAAGTTTTTTCAACATGTTTTCCTTTAACGTAAAATCTGTGATATTTAAATTCTAATAGGCACATGACATTGCTGGTGACAAGAGGACTGGTTCATATCTCGCATAGAGATTTACGATCGCTATTCACGACGGAAATGCGGCCAGTATTCTTCACACCATGCTGTATGGCCACGGACTTTCTATAAATTATTTAGATTAGACTTTTTAAAATTTAGTTTAGGTATACAATGTGCTGTTAAGTTTAATTATAAATTATGCAAATAAAAAGTGATAATTAAAATGAAGTAATTATATCATTAATGAATATAAATTATTTTATTTATGACTTTTTGTAATTTCAGATGGACTGCGAAATAGCTTATGCAAAAATTTTTAACACTCTGAAAGGGAAAGTCAACACCATGCGTAGTAAAATTAGATGTGCTTTTAATATGTAGCATTTATTTTTGTGGAATTTTAAAATATTTTGACTTGTTATATTTTATACATTCTAAAGGACAATTAAAGATCATTTGTATAAACTTTTTATTGAATCTTTGTGTAACATTTTAAAGGGTTAATGGGTATTTATACGTTCACAGTATCTGTAGGTTTTAAATGTTTTGTTTATAAAAAATATTTCACAATGTTTGTAAGTTAATGGTAGAGATACTTATCGCGCTTTTCTTGTGCGTCTTGGACCAGAGATAAAAATAATTTCATGTTATTTTAAATTGAAGACACATGATTCCTGTCACGCGCTCTTGTTTGTGCCAGTTGTAATACTTTTACATATATATCAGTGTTATATATCAGTGGAGATTTTCTTGTATTCTTAATTCAAAAAAATATATTTCCATCAAGCGTCATGCCGACATTAATTTGTTTTAAATTGAGTCTCTTGTACATTAATTAGATTTTCGACATAATTATTTTCTTAATAAAACATTCAAAAGGCCAATTACTAACACACTTAAAGAAGTTAATCTGTTCTATTTTCTAAATTTAAAATATGCTTTTATGCGTCTCTTGTGTTCTTACATTGTCGATAAAATTCTGTTCTATATTCAAAATTCAAAAGGTTTGATTTCTATTGCGTGTCTCTTGTGCAATTCTAACACTGCGCGGTATGCGTCGGTTGGAGCACGCGCCGCTCTTCAGCGGCATCTGGTGCTTGAGGTTGGCGGCGCGCGCTGCATCGAACTCCGTCTCGCGTGGCCGCCAGCAGAGCTCCGTGCTGCCACATTTGCAAGACATCTCACGGCATATCTGCAGAACATATACGACTATGACAAAGGTCCTCGAGTGGCGACCACAACTAGATAAAAGCAGCCCAGGGCGTCCCCAAACAGTTGGACCAAGGACCTGATAAGGATAGCGGGTAAGTGCAGGATGCAGAGAGCACAAAGCCGGTCAGAGTGAGGCACCTGGGTTAGGCCTATGTCGAGCAATAGAGGCGTAGAGGCTGACGGATGTATGTAGTTATTTAGTTTTTTTTGTAGCTGTTACTACAAATCATACTCAGCCTCGAACAAGACTGAAATCCTATCTGAACTCGTACATAGATGCGTTGCTACTATGAAGACTAATATGGTCCCTGCGCTTGTAAGTGCACTCGGCATTTTTAGTTTGCAAATCTTCTCACATAAATGAATGTAAAGGTACTGTTTTTAATAATCTTCTGCCGTCCTTATATTATTTTATTGGAACTGAAAATTGACTAGCCTGTTTAGAGTCGTCCAACCGTGTGTCGTGCGTAGATGTGTTGCTAGTTTTGACGACTGAGATGATCGCCTCACTTGTAAATGCTGCTGGCAGCTGCATATCTCAGTTGATAACTTCTATATACAAAATAAAAAAGGTAGGAAAAGTAAACAAACCGAGGCGAGGTACTCGTCGCGACAGGCGTCCGGACAAGAGCAGGTCCAATTGGTGGGCGGCACGCATGGCACCACCGGCGGAGTGAAGCAAACACACGGGTGTGCACAGCACGCCGCGCAGTAGCAACACTGCTCGCACATCGAGTACACCTGTACAAAACACAGGTGTAACTAGAGAACGGAAAGAACACAGGTGTAACTAGAGAATGCAAGTAGAAACTATACAGCCGTTTCAATACAGGCTTAGTTATAACACAGGTACAGTTGTTTCAGTAAAGGTACTGTGCAGTATAGACACAGTTACAGTACATTTCCTTCGGTTCACTAAAATCTAAAATTGACATTCGCAAGTTGATGTATGGATACGTTTTCCCAAATACCGTCAAGTGAATGAGCATAGAAATCCAAAATATGTTTTCAGTGCTACTTCGATCTACAAATATGCTCGTACATCAATTAGATCTGCACATAAAACACAGATCCAACTATAGCACGCAAGTGGAACCCGTATCAGTTCACTAAAATCCATACTCGAACTCTACATTTTATACATTTCCGATTTCAGCTTCTCATTCTGAAGGTCCAGGGTTGAATTCCACTAAAATGTGTTTTTTTTTAAATTATGTATGTGTTAGAAATTACTTATTATCATGAGCATAAATGGTAAGGGAAAACAGTAAGAAAAGTTAGTAATATAACAATGCTTACCAGCCAAAGTGCTCTTGCTATCTCATTTCTTACGTAAGGGAGACAAGTGCACAATAGACAATTTTCGAATTTTGATAATTCAGGAATTCCAAGGTTCTTTTCTACACCCGATGGCCCAAACACCACCTGTTAAATAACTTAATGCTAAACAATGGGCTAAAGAAATTTTGTTCGGAGATGTCATTAATACAGTGTTGTGGTACCCACGCATACTACGATATGCCGAAGTTTAGACTAGCGCAGTTGTTAGTGACTTCGGGGTGACATATGTTTGAATCATATACTAAACTGAAACCCTACGTGACTTCCTCTACATTATTTATTATAATAATAACATATTTTTCGCTGCCATAAAAATCGTAGTTTCTTAAAAAAATACTGAATTTATATTAAGTTGTTATTAAAATTACTTTGCAACAATCCGCCACCACAATGTATAATGGTATATATTTCAAAGCAT
>DWON01001641.1:0-23556 GCA_018251015.1 Phocides pigmalion okeechobee
ACCGGCGGTGAGATACTGATTGATTCAAATGTATAAACACAAGTAGTCCACGGGGTCCGTATGTAAATGAGAGGCGATTGTAAATGGAGGACGTAGTGAAGATATTGAAAGAGCCATAAACAGAGATGCGGTTTAGTAGCGAGACTCGCGCCGGGGTGTCATGTCGGTAATTGAAAACAATGGAGGTTCGTCGAGGCGGAAGGGCGGTGGAGCGAGGGCGGCGAGATTGCAATCTTGTGTCATTTGTCAGTGTCACCGCGACGGCCAACGTACACCTACGAGCAATACTGACCTTCCCAAATTAGATCCCCTCATGATGCGCACTTGTACGATGAACACTTCAATTATTCAAATATGCAATGAAGATTTTAATTTGCCTACCAAAGCAGTAAAGCGTGCATAAAATTAAATTGATAACGCTCACCCATCCTATTTCCTACCGCGCCTGTCTGTACTTAAGTTTCTGGACATCCGTAATCATTTAAATTGAAAAAAGAACCTCCTTTATGGCAATACTTTTGAGGTGTTCCTTATTATATTGGATCACTATACTCGACTTAAGGTAAAGATTTCTGTATTTATATTTTCACACAAATTAAGAAGATGACATAATGCGACCAAAATGACATATTCCAGATAATCCAAAATGACATATTGCGACCAGCAATCCTTTGGGCCCAATTATAAAATGACTTTATTTTCTTCAATATCATATACAAAGTCTCATTAGGCTCTAATCATATCAAAATTTGATGGATATCCGGTTCGATAATGTTATGTGGGGTTTATGTCCGAAAATCGTTGAATGTCGGCCACGTGAAGTAAAATTCTATTCCCCATTCGAGCTGTTGTCGCATATTTCTAAGAGTCATCAAAGAATTTCTAAGAACGGTCGGAGGCATCCTCGCCTCATTACAATAAATCGCGAGGACGACGCCGCCGCACACGGTGGCTTCGCGAGGAATTCTGTTTTAACCAAACGCTCACAAATTCACATCTATAAACTTTTGTATTATTTTCGTTTTCACGCCTTTTTGCCCAGCGAATTCTTTGACGCGAAAATAACTCCTTATCGCGGCATTCCTTTAAAGGAGCCCCAAAAAGAATGGACCAAAATCGACAGTCCTTGTTTTCGACTTAAATAACATACCTGTGTCGTTTTTATTTAGCTAAATAATATCGCTACCAAATCGATCCCTTTAATACTTTTATAAAGAATTTAATTTATTCTTTAGAATTTATCTGCTCATTAAATTACTTAGAAAAAATTTTGCAGTATTCTCTATTTTATCGATTCAATTTAATATTTCCAATTCCTTTTCGTCCTTTTTAATGAATAAAGAACTTCAAACGTTATCAAACGCTCTAAAAATATTGGAATAGAAGACGTTTGTAACCCGTATCCAAAAAAAATTACTCAACCTGACTATCACCTAAATCTCTTTATAACTTTTTTTTTTTATTTTTACTTAACAGTAGAACAGTAACGGTTTAATAATAATGATAATGACGATTACTATATTTTTGTAAATTACGTATTCTGTCAATAATATGTTAAACCGAAAACAGATCAAGACCACCAAAGAAATTCAAATGTTGGTATTTTATTGGTCCAAAGTAACAATATAATGTATTATTCATCACCTATCAAACATGCGTTTGGTAAACCATCAATGCAGTTGTAATCCGGACACACCCAGCTCTATTTCAATTCAGTACATCTCATTTGAATAATACAAAGCAGGAATTGTTCTTAAGACAAAAAACGTTAATTTATGAATGTACAATGAGTATTGTTCGTAGTGGATAGGAGCGCACGGCAGCCGCTGGCGAGGAACAGCAGATAACGCACACGGAGCGTGCGTGGGCGAGACCTCAATGGGTCCTCTTCATTCACAACACTACCTCCACATTAAAGCCGCTTTATTTTTTTCCCTCGACGCCCTAATCTTATCTTTTGATCCTCGGGTCCTTCTCTGTTTCATTCAGTCGCGAGACCGGCCAACCTGCTCGACTTCTTTTTTCATTGACGCCGTACAAAGCTTAGATGACCGCGGGCGAGGTCGAATTTTTATTTCTTTCACATTTCGGTTTTCCGGTCCGAGCGATTCGTTAATAAATTCTCAGATAATGAGACTGAACGTTTCGTCACCTCGTCTCGATTGGTTTGGACTTTTTCGTTTTTCGGCCGTTATGTGTGAACGCGGTGGAGGGCACAGTCCGACGACACACCGATAGAATCGAAACGGCTATCGGGATGAGCGTTGTTTTTTTGATAATTTAAATACCGCTATTATTTTTAGGGACCTTTATTGACACAAAATATATGCCCCGTTCCACAATGGGACGTCGTGTCTAGGTTGTTATTAAATTGTATCGTTATTGTTTCAGGTAAAGCACGTGATAGCTGGGTCGCTGGGCAACCCGACAACCGCTAGGAACTATTAAATATTCAAAGTGGCACAGTGGCAGTGTTTTGGGTCTTTGATCAGATCAACAATGCAAACGAAATGAACAGAGGGACAACTCTATCTGTACATTGAACTCGTCTGAAAGCACTATGTAATAATTTGTTTGTGCATTTGATATTCAGTTCGGACAACGCGTAGAGTACTTATTTAAATTTATAAGCACATATTGTAACGATGTATAAAGTGATGCGAGAATTTGTACTTAAAATTTAGTTTCATGTGATTTAGATATCGTCGATTGTCTTTAGTACTTAAATCAATGTATGAAATCAACGTTGCTCAGTATTTTTATAGATTTAAGAATATTATGGAAATAATGTTATCCAAATTATTTATAATAACTAGACACGAGATGCGCAATTATGTGTAATATTGTACTAGCCATTGGTTTTAGTGAATTATTGTAAAATAATACGTTGATATGCTCTATATAGAGCAGGTTATCTTAAGGCGTCGCAATAAATTTTTGTTGTTGTTAAGTTCTTCCAATTATTTTTTATTATGACGATTCCTTTTGAGCAATATTGGTTCGTTGAAGTGGGATAATGTATTTCTTTAGGATTAAGTGTACATTGAATAAATAAATGAAAACTGAAAACACCAGTGAGTAACAGCTATCATGTATGTACTCAGTACCAACTATTGTTTATTTTGTTAAAGAAATCTAGATGGATAATCGATCAACGGTCATCGATTTGGTTATTGTTGTTGTCCTTGTATATAAAAAGAAGTTTTGTAGATTTTATATTTTTAGTTTCACATGAAGTGTACAAAATAATTAGTATCGTTTCCACATTCGATGTTGTTCGCGACACTTCGAAATAAACATTATATATATTGTTTAAAAGTATTATTAGAATACATGTACATACATAAATATATTCTGAATAATATTTTATTTTTAAATCGATCGCAATCTGCCGCAGTGTAATGGGTGCATTTTACCTACTAATAGGACTCTGTTTTAGTCATGTGATTAATAGTAAGTGTTGGACAGAGTGGTCTTCATTATGCAATTTGAAATATAATCGTAGATAATGGCACACACAATATGTTCCCGTATTTGACTTTCATACCTACACCTAAACCAATTTTTGTTCGGGGCTAATTATGATAGTAGTTTTGAAGTACTACCGGTTATCAAGTTATAAAGTAACTAACTACCCATGTAATGAATATAGATTAGTATAAGATATCGCAATGCAACGAAACAGACTATTGTGTTATATATATAGTGATAATAATATTTATTTGCATACCTATTATCCTATTTAAAATGAAAATCATCAAATCGCTAATATTTTAGTCTCTAATAGTGAATTGTATAGAAAATACGACACAAATATTTGTCATGGTTAGCAAATAAACAAATGAAGGTGCTCAATGTTTTACTCTCTATATTTAAAACCAGTTTGCACAGTCGGGCGACAGATAAAGTGGCCGTAAGGGACCCCTTTACCTGTGTCTCGGTCCCTGACCGGTAGTACTGATAAATACCAACTGTGAATGAAAACTTCGGATAAACACGTTCTGTAGCGTCGATCGATGATAGATTTTTTAAGGATAATTTATTGTTCATTACCAATAAGCTATTTTAGCAATGAATACCTGATTTACCGCAATAAATGGTACAGTTGTTTGTTAACTCCCATTACGTAGGTCACAAGTCCGAATTAATATATTATCTAGAGACATTTCTCGAGGCTTGCTATCAAATAAAAGTGGAACAACTCATAGATGAACATTACAATGTGACCAAATCGAATACACTCGCTTAATATTAAATGTTCTATATAGATATTTATAGAATATGTACCTATTAATTATTATAATAAATAAAATTATGTAACGATTGTAATTAAATCTTTATTTCAACAAAATAAAGTTGATTTTATTTTACCCATAGAGCAGCTCTTCGCTTTGCGACCTTACCCATCCCTATCCCTTTAATATATTATATCAATTTACTGCATGTCTATTTAGAATAATATTTTTATAAAAACAATAGTAAGTAGCCTATTACAGTAGACACTACTTAAAAAATACTATTATGGTTAGTCAAATATAGAGGAAAAATATTAAGCATAAAAAATCTTCCTAGTTGCGAACCTCTTCCATTTTCATAATCTATTAATAAAACCAATTTATACAGTACAGTATAGTGAGGGAAAATATATAGTCTACAATTATCGTAAATAGTGTGATAAGTAATACTAAAGGTAATCAATTATAAGACGCAGATTTACAAGCGCTCAATACATAGTATGTAACCGAAACTTAGATGACAAGAACAAAAGAAATGTAAAATACAATAGTGTAAGGTCAGGTCGTACTCACAAACTGAGTACTTATTTAATCCGAAATCCCTTATCCCACTTGAATAAAATTAAAACAATGAGAGTCCTCAAGAACCCGGGAAAGGTTCTTTAAAAATAAAATGGGTTGGAGTCGATAATGAATCGGTAAAAGTCGTCTGTTGCAGAGGGTTGTACCCTCCCCTTAACTCTTAAACAATGCTCTGGGGTTAATAAAGGGACCGCTTTTTTCGACTTTAAAAGTGGTATTAGATACTCCACTCGTTTCTCAGGTTAGTAATTTAGATTCATTTAACGAAACGTAATTAATGAGGTCATTAGAAATACTTTGAAGACGAAATGGGCTATTTACTTAATCTCGGTAGAGAAAAGACTAACAATTTTATTCAAAGAATGGAAAGAACAAAGTCTTTGGTATTTGTTTTAAGGAATAAGTAAATTGTCATCAAAATATGAATAAGTTGTACAAATAAACTACTTACATATTAAGACAACGTAATAGAGGAAGCAGTGCTTTAAAGTAATGGATTAATGTTATGGATTAAATGCGAACAAACAGATTTATTAAAAATAAGTATATATATATGAAAAAACCGCGTTTTCTTTTATTACAAGAGCTTTGCATATAAAACAAGATATTTTGGATGTTTGTGTTTTTAATAAAAATTGAGCATAATGAACATAATAATCTGTCGAAATATGACAAATATATATAAACATAACTGCAATTTAAAAATATATTCGCCCAGAAGATAAACTTTTCCGGCTCATTACAATCGAAGAGACGCAATAAAATGGGATCGTTGGGCGACAAACAAAATGCGACTACGGATTTACTTAATCAAATCCGTAACTACGGCAATTGAATCCGTAATAAAACCGCCATTGGTCATAAAATGGTCATAAACATTGACAACACAAATAGCAGCTAATAATCCATGGTACCAATCAATATATTTTATAGTTCGCCTACCTTTATGGAGGAGCAGAGAGCATCGCGGATGATTGCTTCCATAAAATTGTTTGCTTAATTAGCTACGGCTATTCAGATTATATGAGATTGTACTGTTAGTCTAATCAAGCTTTCGAACCACAGAGGTTATCCAAGATCATGGATCAAATAATATTCCTTTTAATATTTACTTATTTAGTTTATTTTTGTACTCATTTTTATTTGTATTTGATTCATTTAAGTTAACCCTGTCTATCAACATTTATATTCTAGTTTTATTTTTCTTATTTTAATTTGAAATGAATATCTTCTTATCTTTACTTACGTGTTTTGCTAAAGGCTATGGTAGAATTTAAACATGTTACTCCATCTACTCCGGAATTCTTTTAGATTCAGATATATAGTTTCACACTGTCTCATTTTAATCTCAGAGGCAAGTGCAGTGGCATCAGGAAAGCAGTCTATCATCGCGTTACAAGCTTCCAGAAAGCAACGATAGATGGCACACCTGGTTTAAAAATTCATTTAACGTTATGTCAAAGTATGTAGTGACGATTTACTGTTACGTACATGCAATTCAATATCAATTAAAGAAATTAAACTGTAATACTCAATAAAACTACAAGCATGTTATTTAAACCAATGTCGACATTTTAAACAAATAAAAACTGTAAGATCTTTATGACATATCGTATTTATTTCATAACTTCCTATGGATACAACAAATCAAAGTCTGAATCCTCCGGCCAAGGCCCCATACACGGTGGGTGTTTTCCTATCGATTCCATAAGAGCATTTTGCGTAACGTGCATGTTAACGTTAGGCACGCTGATAAATATTTCTGTTTCGTCTCCGGTTAACCCGAGAGGAGCGCGTCCAGCTTGCCGTCCGCGGTTGGAACTTCGAATCGGCGGTACACCGTCAACCACCCCATGCCCGTTTCGAGTAATTCAAATAAATATTTAGATTTTCAACGTCGTTTACTGCTTCGTGAATGTTATTCCGCTATTGTTCGCTTGGAACGGCTTATTGCGAACGCGGGCTGAGTGCCTTTTTAGGCTTGTAAAATTTATTAGGTGTATATAGCAATTGGATTGGGCAATCTGGGGAAAAAGAGTAAAATACATTCTGTAAACATTGCCTGTTTCATTTATTTTGATTGGAAATCTTTTACAGGAATCTAATTGATGTATGTAGCGTTCTAAACTAATAAGCGTGTTATTCGATTAGGCTGTAAAAGTGCCGACAATAAGTTTTATCAATATAACGATCTTCAATAATTGCATTTAGTTCCGTGCCGGTCTCTTCACAAAGCAATTTCACTAAGGACTGACATAATTTCTTGCAATTTGTTACGTCCATTGTCTTATCGCATCACTAACAGCGATCAAACGCAATTTGTTATCGTTATTAACAAGTAACACTTTACGATCGGCTTCGTCAAATCCACCTGCTACGCCTAAGGTGTCAACTAATCACTTGAGATTTGGGAAGGAAAATTTATTCATACCCTCACATTTATCAACTCTCCTCAGTTTTTCACACATTCGCAAAAGCTATCGCTGACCTCCCTGCCCTCCTTGCTCCCTCTTCAATATATTCAATTTTGGCCGGACGTTTATTGACTGATGATTCCGAAAGAATAGTTATATTATTAAATATACCAAAATTGATATGTAACCAATATAAAATGCAATATCATATTATTAGTCTTAGTAAAGAGAGACGGTTTGTATTAAAAATATTTTGTCTCTTAATGACGTTTATGTATGAAGTAAGCCTAAAGGTATAAAACTAAAATTAGCTATATTGTATTGCATATATAGTACCTGTTACTTCAATTTCTTACTTGTTAATGTTACAATATAATAAAATTCAATATTTTGACAGCTTTAAACATGATTTTAAATATTTAATAGTTCGAGTCGATATTTCGAATCAGTTTGATGGCTCGTGGTAACGGCTAGACTCACGAAACACGGGCTGGTTTGAACTATCGACAATTAAAAATCTTTAGAACAAGAAAAGTTTTAATAAAGAAAATACAAATGACTTTGTGATTTTTATTACCATGTGATTAGACCACATTCTATCATAACTAAAATTTATTCGCAAAAATAAATATTTTTTTACTCAGCTGCCATCATCTATATGATCATATATCTTGGATTCTTCGATAGATATTAGTAAATTTAAATTATGAATTTCAATCATATTAGGGTGTGGGTGTTTATAAACTGTGTCTTTTTTTGAGTGTTTATGAGTCTCTAGAAAGTTAGAATTTTGCGTCCGAATACGTCTAGGTAAGGAGGTATATTATTTAGTAATTTATTACCAATATTTTAGTTTTGATCTAACAAAAATAAGGGATTACTAATCAATTCTATAACGTGCAGATAAAGGAAAAACGAATTTGATGTATTAAACTAATCTTAGAAATAATTTAGTTGTTTTTACGGAATTATTCTTTATATTCTTTTGTAAGTGATGGCTTTGTGGTGATATTCAGCCTCTCACTTGGATGTTTGGGCTTCGAATCACTTGTTTTTACATTAAATAAAGTATCACGTTACGTACTAGAAAGTCCGACCACACAGTTCGTTAAAGGTATATAAAGTCTATTAATGGGCACTTAGCTCACATAGAGTACGTAGCCAAGGGTTAATGATCATGATATTAATGATCCTGTTATTATTATTTCCTGAATTCAAACTTTTATATACCTTGTATTAACTCCTATACGGTATTCGGCTCACTTACACGACTATCATTTTAATCTTCAGGAGTACCAATGCATGCGTCTTTAGGAATAGTAGTACATAAATTATAGGCGATATATTTAGCAATGTCCACTAATCTTTGAATGGATTGCATGTTCGTAAACTATACCTATATCATAAAAAGAAATAAATCGAAAATTTATGATTCTACATACATCCTCACAAACAAACCCCGTTATAGTTAGCAAACATCAAAAACAGAAGGGTCCGCGATGCAAAATTCTATCACGAATAGAAGGGTCTCTCCAGGGTTGCACCTTGCCGAACCCAATAAATCAAACTATTACGTAATATGGCTCTGTATGCATGGAACCCGAGCTTTCTTATTTATTACCACACTAAACAGATTCTACACGATTTACGAGATGCCGACCGATTGCATAAATATTTTTATTATGATCCGATTTTTGTGGCACTAAAGTCTTATAGTGCACCTGATGTTACTTAATTGTTTTATGGTTATCTAAATAAAATGATCTCAAAATATTTCGATACAAAGTAGATTCTGGGATCTCTTTGAACGTCAATAGACTATCAAATACTTAAAATAATATTTATTTAAATAAGTATTTTTGGTATCAAATATTATTTGAAATTTACTAATCGTTTTATCTACCGTGGGTAATGAAGTGCATTGGGAAAATGATAATTGAGATAATTCGACATTTACAAAAAAAAAACAATTAAATGAATAATTTTTTGTTTCGTCAAGATTAATTAAAAAACTACTGCAATTTTATATCAGTTTAACTTCTTAGATAGCTTATGTAGGCAATGTGTATTGTGAGTTGACACACAACGTCAATCCCTATATTATAAAATATTTTTATTTTCTTATTTTTTAATGCGCTACATCTTAAAATTGTTATTTAAAAAAGTGAAAGAAATCTACTTCGAATGCAAAAATCCCACTATCATATCCTTGTCTACCTTATAGAAGCAATATACAACGCTGCTATTCTTTGGGTTCAAATGCGTGTACAATTTAATGCTGCTATGACCGATGACAGTGATGATAATGCAATGGCAGTAGTATGTGCGCTTACGTATGATATCGTAATATATTTAAAATAAAATCCGGGTTTGTAATGAGGCTGTGATAACCTTTAATTTCGACATCGTCCCATTTGATTTTGGCAAAAGTTGACCGTTATATAAAAAAACAAATCTACTTTTGTTTTTCACGATTGGTACATTACCAAAACGCCCTCTCAGTTTTTCATTACACCAGATCTAAACTCGAAATGGAATGTAATACTCACTGATCCAAAAATTCAAATCATCCTCATGGAACCATAAAATAAAAGCGGTAGTCACAATATTTTACCGAAACAAAATTGTTTACCATTAAACATAATACTTATAACGTTGTAGTGACCGTTAATATCCAGAACCGATCGGTCGAGATGTGATCTTGCATTCCTGCCTATATTGTAGATAACGTATATTACTTACAATAATTTATCCATAGCAATTCGTCTACGCCCGGCTACTTCATTTATCGAGAAATCACAGATTACTCAAAGCTTAGTTATGTTTATCGTGACATATTTAACGTTGAAACACTAATTTCATGTCACTGTGTAAGTTATTACTTAAAGACGAGAACTTTTGTGAGTTTGACAGAGGAATTTCTTTTGAGCTACGCAGATAGTTTATTCTACTTTAAGAGCATGCAAGGCTTTACTGAGCCGTTAGTTCTCAACCTTTGAACTAAGTTGAATCCTTTGTACACCATTCAATCTTGATTGAAAATAACAACCGATCAAAACGTTGGTTAAAAATTGAAGCCAAACGGGCTGCAAAAATAAAGCCCAACCTCAAGCGGTATCAATCCGTCAAAACAAATTTCAACTGTAAAAACTTTCACTGGACATTTACGTACTTCCCGCGCAAACATTGTTCCATCGAAGTATTGTGCGTTCTATTGCATAGTAAATAAGGTTTAGAATGTTTATAAATTTTACTCGGCTACCCGCATCGTTTCGTTCGTCATACGTTATTCAGCGGATGGAGAACCTACGGAAACGAGTACCAAGATTTGTCTCATTAATATTTCTATTGGAATCAAATATCGAAGTTGGGCATACTTTCACGGTTCAGACGACGGGTCCCAGAAAATCAATGAGAATTCCTACACGACGAGGGCTCAAGATTACGAAGTTTGAGGTCTAAATGAATTCCCGCAGTCGTGATTGCTTTCTGTTATCAGACTTTTATAGGTATTTATCGATATCAGCATAGAAATGTTGGGTCGGTTTGATTTAAACGAATGAAATTAAATCCTCAAGTTAAAGCTTCATCTTTAAAATTTCTAAAACATTTTTCCATAATCAATATTTCGTTGATTTTGTTATCACCAATAAATAATTCAATAAGTAATTAAATAGTGATAAAAATAATAAAAGTTAAATTTTTAAACCATGCCCAGATACCTACCGTATTAGAGTCATCACTCATCAATAAATGACAAAGTAACTCGCAGCTGTAATCATAGCTGTCTAACACGCAGAGGGTTCCAGGTTTGATTCCGTCTAGACGGACAACTAAATGGTTAATTTAGATTTATATTCTAGGTATAGGTACCTATGTCTGGTATTGCATGAGTAGACTCGCGTATGTAGAAAGCGTATACTCATATGAGCAACCCACTTCACCCAGTTGCCAAAACCAAACCACAAACAACTGAATTACATTGTACATTATACGTTACATAATACGTTCGTCCGGGGATGTACCACCGTCGCTCTCATAATCCACCGTAAAGCATTACTTGTGTTTCGGTTAGAGAGGTGCAGTTGCCGGCTTCGCTTTGAAGCGACGCGACCATCTTAGTCATCAGGAGTAGCAACGTATCTACGTTCGACCTCAGATAGGATTTCAGTCGTATTTGCGGTTGTGGATGTCTATGGACTGCGACTACTTACCATCAGGTGGCTTGCATGCTTGTTTGCTACTCTTCTCACATAAAAAAATCAAAGGCATTGAATTATGTTGACATTTTAAATGAAATAAAAAATACATGTCGTAAATTATGCTGTTCTTAATTTTTTCAGGCGCGTGATTTTTTTCGTACAAGGTATTATAATTATATTTATCTAAGGTCAAATATGTAACTAATACTAAATATTTTTTGTTTGTAACTTTTATAACATAGTATAATTGTGCAGACAAAACCAAGCCTCATTTAGTCATAAATACAATCGCCGTTGAAAAGTTTCGCTTTGAACGAACAAAAAGATGTAGATTACATATTCATAACTAAGGAACACATATTACGGTGTTAGCGGTTACGAGCAAGAAAGGCGCCGTGGTGCCTTTGCAGAGAAACAGGCCTGATTTAATTTTCACATTAACAAAAACGGACAGGACTATATAGGAGGACGTAAATCGGTTCCCGCCGAGCGCCGCGCACCTCACCTCGCCAAAACCATGTAAGTATAATTCATTGGAGAATCAACTCAGCATATTCTTATGCTCGAACAGTAGGTTAAGTTCATACAAGATTTTCAACGGGTGGAGTTTTATTTACTAGTCGGTCTCGCGATTTTGACTGGGTTAAGTTACGACGTGTAAACTAGTACTTTGGAAGTGAGATTTTTCAGAAACTCCTGGTATCGCGATCTAAACATCGATACATGTTCATGCATCGAAAACATATAACAAATAACTAAGATTAAAATGGATAAGAAGCAATGTTTATGATAAATAGTTAAGAGTTAAATATCATGTCAATTTTCAAAGCCAGAACTTTAAAAAAAATCATTTCTGTGTTCATAAAATCAATGCTTATCTTTAAAATCTCCAATATTTTGTAATCTTCATGACTACGAAAATGAAACATTACTTCACTTTACGTTGCGCATTTAAATAAATATATGATTCAATTCTTTTTATCATACAAAAGTATTGTTAAATTACGGCGTAAGAGAACTGTCAATTTCGCGGTATAAAATTCCTGCTCGGACACGGCAAAGGCAGCTGTCATGGCTTTGAAGTTGAAGGGTGACCATCCCTCGGGACTAAACCCCCGTACACTAGCCGAGACACGCTCGCTTCCCGGACCTCCTAATCCTCACCTACTCGACACATAAACCCACCTAATTGATAATAAAAGGAGCAGAGGCGTGCGGTTACATAAAGTCGAACTCGCTAATCGATTTTTATGACTCTTCTAATTAGATAGCGTTGAATATTGTTTAGAGCTCGCTGCTGGGGGCATGTGGCTCTCGTCTACATTACGTTCGGTTTCAACGTCGTTTTTAACACATCGAACTGTGATCGAATTAGCGTGCTTTATAATAAAAAAGTTGGTACATCCGTAATTTTTTCCGTTTTTCAAGCACTTAATCGGGGTAAATCAAATACATATATTTGCACGGAGTGCTAATGCATTCCAGTAATTATAATTAATTAGATAAATTTGAAACGACATTGTATTACATTTACTTACATTATAAAGTTTGTATTCTTATTATTCAAACATAAATTATTAAAAAATATGTTTAAAAAATATTGGTACATGTTCGATCTTAAAAAATGTCATTTAGCCAATACACGTATAGGCTGAGCATTCCTCTATAAAATACATTTTTAAATACCCGGGAAGTGATTATATGAGAACTATTTTTTGTTGTGAGCATTTATCTATATTACTCATTATTGTTAATCTGTGTGTTTGTTCGTGAATTATAAGTTCAGGTGCCTGTTATAAACTGTATAGCAATTACTTGTTACTAATAATTTTAGGAAAATAGTAACTCTAAAGTCAGTTAAAACTAATAAATTGCTTTATTTAATAAGTGACGGTTTGCATATTTTTATTTTTGACCAGCAGGGATAGGTTGGTAGAGGTTGTAACTAATGAGGTAAATAATCAAAACATAAAAGTAAAAAGAGGAACTAAAATTACCTTAAACTAAAATCAACATTAAAATAAAGTAATTAGATTAAAACATCGCATTTCACGGGAAAATGGTTCGGGCACCTTTTTATCCGATAATGTGTAGTGAGTATTATTGCATGGGACCATGAGTATGGCGACATAAGTACATTCGGCGATTGTGAAAAGATCAGACAAAATACCTACAAAATGTCGAGAAACTGAGTTCACTGGCCATCGGCTGGGCACTGATATATTAACATGTTATTCTATTCCTAATCCAAATTCATATGACATTAGTCATGTAAACAAACACAAAGGGATACCAAGCCAACAGTACCAGCGGGGTGACATTAGAATTTCCTACTTTTATTCTATTTTGCCTCATCTTAATAACTCGGACAATATTTTTTGTGAAATGTCTTATTTTTCTAGTGAATGAGAATTTGTTGGGACTTCTTGAACGTGTACAACATAATGTTATTATAATTTATGTCATACTAAGCAGGTGAAGATATACGAGGGACTCATTCATTTTATTAAACATGCTTGCTAAGTCGATTTTGTTTTTTTTTGTTTGTCGCTTGGCAGTGAGCATCTATCACGCAGCGAGTGGCCGCTTTCTACCTTAGCTCTTTATTACACCATTGATTTCCGGAGACTTGCACTTGCTTACAAAAAGACTTACAAACTTGCCTGCATACAAAAAGAGAAGACTACCAATAACCTCGTTCTGCTCGGGCAAAAGTGATTCTGATGAAATTAACCGTGAGAATGTACTTGTTGTGTTCCTCGCATTGTGTTCCTTTATTTTTAGTGTCCTTCAGGATTTTAGCAGTTGTCATTATATCATTATTTTTATTTATGTTTTAGCGTAAGTATAACGTTATACTTATTATATTCGCATCACATGGGAAGGTCGGAGTTAAAATTAATGCCGCGTACATCGATAGTTTAACAGTTATCTCCGTACCACAAATTAATTACTTTACTTGCTTTAATGGTGAAGAAACTTTTTGCGAGAAAAATGCCCTTTGCACCTTTGGAAACATTATGAAGAAATCTCGTTCTCCGTCAATCAATCTCCACTTAATCAGCGTGATGGGAAATGGTATAACCTTTTTTTTTCTGAGATGATCCCGAAGCCCAGTGGGATGGTAGGGATTTGTGATGATAATTCGTGGTGCTATAATCTTGACGTGTACGTCTTCGTGGTACGGCTGTTAGAGCTCGCCCGGGGCGGCCCCACCGCCACCCTCATAACCCGCCGTAAAGCAACATGTTCTTCATGTATTGTGTTTCGGTTGGGAGGTGTGGCTGCCGGATACACATTATTGGAGGCGACTATCTTAGTTCTCAAGAGTAGCAACGCATCCATCCTTAAATAGAACTTCTATTCTATTTACGATTGGACGTGGTTGTCCATGGGCTGCAGTGAACACTTAACATCAGTTGGCCTGCATGCCCGTTTCTTACTCTTTCATAATAAAAAAAAATCAAATCAAATAGCAATTTATTCGAAAATCTAAATCGCAGGCATAATTTATAAACGACATTTAATACAACGTTATTCTGCAATATTCTCTGTAAAAGAACAAAAGGTAACCATAATAACCCTCGACCACCAATCATTCAGCTCATAATACGAGACGACGAAAAAAACAAAAACAATGTTCGTCGCGCAGAAAACTAATAATTCCATAAAGACAATACAATTGACTCACGATGATAATAAATTCCACAATCTTCTAAATAAGAGAAACATTTGTGCAAAATGCGAACGCGGGCCATCCATTATGCGACGTCGACAACGGCCACCTCTCGTAAAAGCAGTTTGTATTAAGTCAACAAATCCAAAACCATTCAAAGGACATTTGTTTCCATGAATAATAAATAATATGTAAATACGTTATTATATACACAAGTGGAGTGAAGTGCTCTCCAGACTGTCCCGGGGTCTGTAGGTGCACTCAATGAGCGCTTTGCAAAATTACAAATGTAAAACCACGAGTTTTAAAATATTACAATTTGTATCAAAAAATGTTTTGCATAATGTTACTAGACATTTACTTTAATCGCATTCTTTAGATAAAAGAATCAACTCTACAACATTAATCACTTTATTTGAGGATTAGGACATACCTAAATTAAATTTTATCCTAAACATTTAGGTGGAGAAAATTATTGTTTTACAATTTGTAAGAATAATATTAAGGTTACTTGTTGTACTTAATGTGATTGAAGCTATATTTAGTACAATCTTTGATACTATATTAGTGGTAGAGAATTATTTGCTCTTTGCACGTCGTTCCGTCTAAGTAAGTCGTAAGTATTTTCGGTCAAGCGTATATCATTTCGATGTCGTAAATTAAACAACAATTTATCTCGCGCCGGCGTATATTTATTGGGGATTAAGTAGTGCATTCATCTTCGCATTAGACGTCTGTTTGGGTTGTTTAGTGGTCTTTCAATGACCATTTGCGGGCGAACTTGAGACTTTCAAAATTCGTTTGAGACCAAATATTATATCTCCGATTCGTATCGGAGTGTGCGAGTACTGAGTTCGTCCCGAGTTTTACAGATTTTAATTTTCCTTTTGTCTTTGTAGATCACGAAATGTTTTGTGTACGCATACCCCAGGGGGCTCGGACCGCCCGCCGTGGCTTCCTTCCTACATCGCCTCGCCACAAAAACTGTTGTTATAATAATGCAAGACGAACAAAAACGCTTACGTCGGGTGACAAGTGGCCTTTGTTTATAATATTTGTTGATTTGTTTAAGTTGTTTATGAATGTTTCTAACACTTGATGACTGCGCTTTTTCGGTTCTTATAGCCTAGCTGGATCAGCGCGTTAACTGACATGCGATTTCTTTATTTTTGATCGTGTTGATTGATATCATCCATTACTTCTCATGTTTTTAAATGTTTCTAAATGAGATATTTTCAATTTGAACCATTGAAACAAATATGGTATAAGTCTGTTATACTCGCTTGCAACAGCATCACTATTTCAACTCTGAATTGTTTCCACTTTATAACAGCAGAACGATGTTGATCCATTGTAGTTTTAGGGGTAAGGCAGATTTAATTATTTGAGGCGTTTCATTTTATTTATAGCAAAATATATTATTTAAGATCAACTTTTTGTAAGAGTGCAGTGTGTTACTCACTCATGTTCCTAGATGGCAGAATCCACTTAAAATTAAGTTTGTTACATGCTCGTCCGCTACTTATATAACAGGAAAAAACTTATCGAGAAATGCCCTTATATTTACTTAACAGTTATACATTAAAAGTTATAACTTGGATTATTTATGCAACGATAAAATTAAAAGTGGCATCACATTTCTCATCAGTGTTAGGTAAAGTGACTGTCCTACTGACAACTTAACACTTGGACTTTTAAATAAAATTATGATGACAAACTCGTGTTAACTGTCAAAGTCTAATTATATTATAAATATGCTAATACGGTGATAATATTGATAGAATCGATTGGGAATAACATCATTTAGCGCAATCGTTGGAAGTATAAAAATACAAAGCACGGCCTCAAAAATATTCAAAGTGTCACATCAAAAACCAGTAAACTTAATCGACGTCTATTAAATATTTCTTCCGCGGCTCCGCCCCGAATTTAATCGACACCTCCATATAAAAAACATGTCATTACGACCATAAAATAACGCACTAATGTAGTAACGTTGAATTTATCAAATATGGTATTTGGATGAAAACGTACAAGTTGACAACACGTGTATTTGCTATCTACGCGAATATATCGGACGCCCCGGGGCGCGGGACCGAGCTGGCTGTATTACTCACCATGACCTAATGGGCGGGGATAAATCAAGTGTACACGTTAAAAAAACATTTGAAAAAAGCAGAGAAACGGACCAATGTTGAATAAACAAAATTCATGGAAATGGAACAAATCTGGCGTAGGTCGGCGCTGGTGGTCTACAGAACTCCGCGACTGTTTTATGCTAAGCATTGATTCAAATTACTGCGATCGTATCTTTTGCGACTCAATTTTTTCTTGTTCTCTCTTAAATCACACTTATATCATTTTTGAATTTAAAATAATCCAAACAATGCAGCAATTTTAATTTTTTACTTTTAGCATATCTTTCATAAATTGTTTGTGTCTTATACTATTCTACTGGAGACTTAAATTGGCGTTTTTGTATATTTATTAAGTTAAGCCTAGAGATGTGATTTAAAACAGTCAACTTGTAAAATAAACATAACACAGATAAAGCATGTGGGTATGTATGCTGTTATACGGAGATGCAGCGCCTATTTTAATTGAAATTCCTTATCTAATTCCCAACAAAGACAAGTCAATTTAAATATATTCATACGCCTTACACAAAACAAATCACGATTAGACGACACAATCGCTCGGCCCCTATAAATTAGTTAAGTCCTCGCAATGCTGATGATACGAATGACACGAGCGAATTAAGATATGAATTCGAGCTAATGCGATTAAGGCACACGTTTTACCATCGAAAGTAAGTGAATCGAAATCGTATCGAAAGCGATTAGCTATTACAAGTAAATGTAAGTGATCCAGTGAAAATGATACATTAAATAAAAAAAAAACACTCCACTGTCCAATGCAGTCTTTAGTAGTTTATTTGAAAATTTTATGTCGTATGTTGATGACATAATTTACCTAAATTAGTAAAGTATACGTATTTGAATTTAATTTTTTTACCGCTGTTATGATATTAACATCTTTCCATTCTAACAAAATATTTAAATTACCCCACTTTAGGGAAAAGGTTTTTGGGACTATGTTAAAGCAAAAAGAGCATAAGCTTACTCCCGGCCACGTAGACCGTTGGATTAAAGACAGCGGGAAACCATTGGTTTCGAAGGGCACAGGACGGGTTGCAGTGGCGACAGTTAGGAGAGATGTATGTATGTCAAGCAGTGAGCCTCAAAATGCTGATACATAAGTAGGGACTACAGGTATTAACACTCTTTTAACACACACACACACACACATATATATATATATGTGTGTTTTTTCTTATTACTTCAGGTCAAGGAGGAAGTTACGCTAGTCCAGTATCTCGCATAAGACCAGTGTGACACGCGCTCAAACAAAAAGTGCAACAAATTAAATTCTCCCACGCAACTCCCCCGTCGAATAAAGAAAGGCGACGTCGCCCCAACGCAAGTAATTCATAAAACTGAGCCGAGCCTTTGATATGAAAATGCACCTAATCCGTGGCACGCGCTTCTTCCAACTCTGTTTGTTTGTTTGCCGTCGCCTCTATCATTTTGTATTGGAGTTCCGTATTCAATTTAATAAACAAACCTTTTTTTATATTCATATGCCTTATCAACGTGTACAAACACCATTTGCTGGCTTAAACAAATATGTAATTAATAATACATCGTTAAAATTTGTTGAATAAATTCAATTAAGTACCTGTTTTACATGAATACCTAGAATTTTGGTTTGTTTTTTAAAATTTCAATATAAGCACTTGATAATTTGGAATCAGCAAAAAAACGACAGATTTGTAATGGTTTTAATTGATCACAAATATTACAGTACTCGGCAGTATACATTATGACATCGCTCCGTTTTGTAATATAGCACCGGTATATTGTTTATAGATTGTATTATATGCATGTTTATTGATTGTATTCGTCTTAATTTTTGCAACGTGATGCAGTACGTTGTGACATAGCCGTAATAAGGGGTAGTTTTCACACATCTGTAATTGTTAATTTTAGATTTTTTCACTATCCTATATCTATGCTATTTATGATTCTCCATCAGATGAAAGACATCTATCTTAAAATCAAAGGTGCACTACAATCGAACAGAACCCATACTCGTATACACATACACTTGACCGATATTTTTTACGTGTGTAGTATTCAATACAGAATTTATTAATGGCCACAGTGCGCGCATACGTTATAAATTATAATACATAGAGAGATTAATGAGCATAAGTGCGTTATAATTATTGTAAGTTATTTCTGTGTACGCTTGAATTTGAGGAATGCTTGTAAGTATGCCGTTTTATTGGATGTCAGATGATTTACTGAGGCACAGGAAAGACTGCCAAAGATTTGAACGGGCACTTGAAATATGTTATTGCTCTCGGTCGTATCTTCGATGGTTGTGTTCAACCTACTTTGTTCCCATTACAACGGCGATGTTAATGTCACTCGACTTTGAGTTACTTAAGTGGGTGATTAATTTTAAGACTCGTGAACACAATGTATAAATAAGGTAGGTATAGGTACCGTAAGGTATGTTTTTTTAATATAGTAGGACAGTAAGTTAGTTGTAGTATGTGTGTTAGGTAGGCACTTTAGTCCATGGACATTTACATTCAATGTTAAATATAATTGAAGCCCTATCTGGTCGAGCTTAAACGCGATTCTGCTGCTAAGGATGATCTTATGCGTTTTTTCGTAAAGAGGTTCGATTTCCGTGGTAGCAGCTTTCGCTTTAATTTGTTCTTCTGTGAAATATGTTGCAGATTTATCTACATAGGTAAGGTATTAGCGAAACCTGCTTGATATATATTGCCAAAGACCATACACCGGTTGAATTTAAGACCTTTAGGTACATATTTATTGATTAAAACAAGATTTTTTTTAATATCTATTTACCTATTTATTAAATCAAGATTATTTTATTGGTATCCAACGCAATATAATGAATTTAAATTAAAATCTCAAGATTATTTAGATCTACTTGATATAGCAATATTTATTTCTGTTTTTTTATTATTATATAGTTAATGAAGTCATCTTTTCGTAATATGTACAACAAATCTTTTAGATTACGAGGTGGTGTTTGAGTTAAAATATACTAAATCAGATAACTTTAACACAGTCTTTAAGTACCCACCTGTTATGAAAAAAGCACGTAGGCATTACGATTTCTTCTATAGTGGTTTTATGGTCATTCACAAAGACGAATAGCCAAACATCGAACTCTGAGCAGAGAAATAATTTTATCATTTAGATGTTTGGTTATCTGGGAATCGCACCGAGGACTCAGTCCATATCGGTCAACTTTACTTTAGGTACTACACGCATCCTCAAATTATGAAAGCGGTAGCATCACACAAAACACCATGAATATTATATATGTATATGTACCTACGTACGAACCCAGTCTAATGGGTATAGCTTTTATTAAAAATCACGATTTTACGATCTTTGTTATGCGGATTTTTTGTGTGTGTTAAAGGGAGTTAAGGGAAAGGATGTTAGGTATGCAACAGACTTTTATAAAAACGTATAGATCTATCGCTTACGAGTAAATAACAAATGATTAAGGATTTTTTAAGTTATCCCTCTTTTAGCGCGTTATGGAAAAATTATTAGAGTAAATTTTTACGACGCGCACACATCGTCACAAAAACTGACACCATGAAATTAGTTTTAATTATGTACATTTTTTATGATAGTTAAAGGTGGTAGAGCCGTTTAGCTCGCCTGGGGCGGCACCACCGCCAGCCTCATAACCCGCCGTAAAGCAACATGTTCTTCATGTATTGTGTTTCGGTTGGAGAGGTGTCGTTTCCGGATACACATTATTGGAGGCGACCATTTTGGTCCTCAAGACTTAGAACGCATCGGCGTCCATCCTTAAATAGAACTACCAGATCTAGCTGCCTTGTGACATAGGTCCCTCTAATTCCCTCCACTTGCTCTTGTTTAACGTCGCTAGTCTCCAGCCCTTCGGTAGATCATCCATGCACGTATTTAACAACCCTCTTTTACTTTAAATAGTATGTTGTAATTTAATAAATCTACATCGTTACATATAACTTCACTCTTATCTCGGAGGCAGTCAAACATATCTTTATTAAGTTATAATTACTTAAACGGATGTTTAATCTTTTCAAATAAACGCTTCATGTAATCCGCGAAGGAAGACTGTTATTGATGTAAGATTTAATTAAACGGTGGATAAAAGTTTGGGATGAAGCCATTCTTGATTTGATGGCATATAATCAAATCGGAACAAGTTTTATGAACTAAATAACTGTTCTTTTACTTCGCGGTGGTAGTAATCGTTAAACGTTGTTTTGATAACTCTTCTTCTTCTTATAGCACTAACTTGGTTATGTTTTAAGATAACTATATCGAAATAACGCAATATTATATATACTTTCATATAAAGTTTGGCTTATTTTTTACTAACGATCCACACTGTCTTCACAGGGTTATATTCACGACTTCACGTTATAAATCTTTGATTTTTTCAATTTTTCTTTGACATTATATGCATGTGTTATACATATAAACCTTCATTTTGGATACTCAATAACTATGCTTGGTGGTTAAATCTAAATCTATGACTTAGATTTAACCACCAAACATTATTACTAACTCCATATAATATCTGACAGGTATTGACGGATTGCTTCTCCTGAGGACCGAGTCATACAATTTCAGTCGTCAATCGTAAGAATTGTTTCTCTATATATATTTGAAGCGAGGCGACCTTAGTCCTCAGGAGTAGCAACGTATTTACGTTCGAGCTCAAATAGGATTTTAGTATTTGTAGTTGTACGTGGATGTCTATGGGCTGCGGCTACTTAACATCAGATGGTTCGCATGCTTGTTTCATACTCGTTTTACATAACAAAAATATTATATATATCTCTTTTCACATGCACACATGGTGTAAAGGGCGCTGTACACGTGGCGATGTGCGGTGGCAATCTATATAGTAATTACGAATTTCAAATCTCACCGCGGAGTTTGCTTTCAAGATACTGAATAGCATTAATGATGTTGAGTAGTCGCTGCCTTTGGTTATCCAGAACTTAAGTCCGATATGAACTCGTACGTAGATGCGTTGTTACTTATATAGATTAAGACCCTTCGGTTCTAAGTGTAGCCGGCTTCCACACCTCTCCAAATAAACTAAGCAAATTGGTTTACAGCCAATTATAAAGGCGGAAGTATAGTTCTACCATCAGTCAAATATCACTGAATCACATTTTTCTGGCACGACCGCGGATTGGAAACGTCATCATTAATCCGGGTAATGAGTGCGGGATACATGGGCGCATGTCGTATCTAGTAAACAAGACGTGGGCCGACTATCGTGCCACAATCAATGATGTATCGGGATGTGTGTACGAAGTTGGGATACCTACGATTTGCTGGAAGTGGCTAAGATTTGATAAAAGTATATAAATATTAATTTGGGTTTAATAAGTACATATGTATTAGAGAAATGATTGTAGGAGAGAAATTATTTTTGTGAAGACAAAACTTATTAACACACAGACTAAACATAATATGAAGATACGTCTGGTAACAACTAAATTACAGATAAATTACAAATTTGAATGACATATTTATGTATTGAATAACATTTACAATTAACTTATAACGAAACATTTTTATTACGTTTAGCGTAACTCGTTATTACAATTGTATACAAAACTTTACACGAAGTCGAACTGAAAAAACAATTTACTAACTAGAGATAAGATTTAAATGCATGCAACAAATATTCATAAACAGTTAAGTGGTCACAGTGAAAAATGTGTAGATAGCTGTGGAAGCTGATATTATTTTATATTTGCATTAATTTGTTAACTGGAGCATATGAACTCAAATTAGTTCTAGAATCTCTTAAAGGAAAAGTTTTGCTGATTGGAATGGATTGGTTGGAAGTCAAGGGACCTTTATATTTATGTGATAGTAAACATGGTGTTGTTAGTAAACCATGAAAATTTAACACTTTGACTGCAGCTAATGTCCACCTCCAGTCTTATAGCGCCGAATTAAACACAGCGCTTTTGTTCTCCTGTAATCCATACAGATTTGAGAACACAAGTGTGTACAAGCCGCAAGCACATTGCGCCAAGAAATACACAGCAATGTTGTGCGCAGTGAAAATGTTAAAACAGTTATATCGTGCCACAGTCGTGGGGTTTTGCACAAAGAAACGGCGAGATAATTTTTACACAGATTTAGTATATTTAAAGGACAGAGTAACCCTACACCCTGTTTGTATCTCGAATGCTCTTACAATCTGCTACCCCCTTTATATAGTTTTATTATTGAGAGTCAAATATCGACCAATTACATTTAAAATTGCTAAATTAATACAAAAGTAAATAATAATGCTAATTAGTAATT
>DWON01001642.1:0-23547 GCA_018251015.1 Phocides pigmalion okeechobee
GGTGGCGGTGGTGCCGCCCCGGGCGAGCTCTAACGGCTCTACCACCTTTAAAAATTTAAATATAAGCTATAATTGCATATATGTATGTATGACAGGGCATTTTAATTACAATTCCGAAAATAATAAAGCTTATTGGTTCGCACTAATGTGCGTACCAGTCGTATTTCTTTATACTATTGTGACTTCATACTGAAAGAGATTTTGTAAATATGGCATTTGAGAACGAAGCACACAGAACCTAGACACTGTTAGAGTAAAATGCAAAATATCAAATCTCTCTCAAACATATTTCAAATAGGATATCATTTCTCAAGGCGCTACTATTCCATATTTCCACATTGATATGTATATTGTCGTTCGTACAACCATCCGTATCAAGTCAATTCAATATCAGTATCAAATCAAATCATTATTAATATCACGTGGTATTATAAAGATGAACGAACTATAGTTCGATCGGGGGAAGTACCACCGCCGCCCTCATAATCCGCCGTAAAGAATTACTTGTTTCTATCTTAAGTACTCACTGTCGCCCACGAATGCGCTTAATCTTAAAAAACCTCAAAAAAGACTGAAGTCTCTAAAGTTATACATAGATGCGTTGCTACTTTGTGGACTACGATGGTCGCTTCGCTTCCATGTACAAATTACCATTATATTTGGGCAACTGTATCTCTCCAACCGAAACAAGAATAGTAAAAAAAATATTAATTCATGTAAGTACATTCATTACGACTACATATAGCGCCATCTTTTAACTTAGAAAGAAGGCAATGTCACAGAAAAGATAAATTAATTATTCAACGTAACGCCATCTCTTATTAGTAGTCGGAAACAATTAGAAGGATCAACACAACTGTCATTAAATTTAGCATCAGAAACATTACTAAGGAGACGGATAAACATAAAATATATGTAGTATGTTTCTGTATTTATGTAAAAATACCATTTGTATGTACGTACATTCTACTTGTATTTATTTTTTGTAACTTTATATCATTGCCTCCTTCAATTGTTTGTTCAAAAACCTACATTTATATTCAGAAGCCACAACATACATACATTTACGTTCAGAGGCAACAATAACTTTTGCAGCACCGGCTACTTTTCCAATCGAAGTGTTAATTCAGTCCTTTGTACCAACGCATCTATGCCTTCACATTGAATTTAGTATTGAGGTTGGACGTATGTTCATGGGCTGCAGAGATCTTTTAATATCAAATGGCCTGCACACTCGATTGCTACTTTTGCAACATAAAAAAGTTATACGTTTCTGAACTATACTCGTATACTATTAATAAGCTACTACTGCATAGGATAATTAAAAGTGTTTGTTGTCTTTCAACCTTAACAGGTCGTACTCGTAACTCATTACGATCGTAAAGTACACTAGCATTGAATAACTTGAACCAATTTTTCGTGTAAATAAAGATCAAGAGATTTTTTACAAAATTTATTTATTGCTTTTTGTTACATAAGACCTTTAGTACACGTACAAAAATAAAAATATATCAGGAATCAGTAACTACACAATACATTTATATTATTGTAATCATATTCAGTCAATTTTAGAGAATAATCTGATTTTATGTTCTGACTAGGATTCATGGGTTAATTCCATTATTTTTCAGTAAAATAAAGTTTTTAATATAATATAAAGTGACCTTACAAAATAAATTTATCAATGAATAATGTTTATGGAAAGACTTTTCAAATCTCTGTTGTTAGGAAGTCATCAATCATTGTAACTAAAAAAAAGACTGAAGAAATCGCGTCTCGTGCTATCATTCAAATGCATCTTTATTTGTATGTTAATTATATGTTGTAATTTGTTTATATTGTAATTTAAAAATTCAAACTGACAAAATATTATCCTCTATTTCTCTACCAAGAGAATTTTCTCTAAAAAATTTAATCGACCTAAATAAAGTATAAATAAATAAAAAATTCATTGCAAATTGGTTAATAAATAATCCGTTATTTATTAACCTATTACAAGAGTTTAGGTATAAAATCAGCGCAACCATATTCACTATTACATACAATAAAATACCAGATCATGTCACAAGTCTACCAGAAAAGAAAATGAAATTGGTTATTAAATAAACACTATGTAAAAATGCATCTTATATAACCAAGAATTACTTAAGTGATAAAACATCCCAAAACGGCTTCACCTTCATTAATAGCAGTTATAATAGGAGGATTAAGCTCCATTATTTGTAAATGACATTTTTAAAGTTAGACAAGAGGTAGGTTTTGGAGTGTCTATCTCTTGTCCAAAACAAAATATCTTACAAGTCAGTGGTAGTTTATTGACATTAAAAAAAATCTGTAAAGAAACTATTTGAAATAACAATATTTTGATATTGATTTTCAACAAATAAAAAAAAACAAAATACAACCAAATTGAGAGCCTTTTTTGGAGTTAGTTAATAATTAAATTACCTATTACTAGCCCTTATCATGACTGTCCTTAAAAAACATGAAAACAGTACAAATAGTTATCCTACATTACTTCCAGTCATAATATATTTCTCCAATCGGAGCAATCTCAATTAGTCTGTTTAAATTTAGTTCTAGGTTTGAGAAGATGGCTATCACTAACAGAGGAGCTTACAAATGAATCTGGATCATTAGAGCTTCAAAATTCTTCATGTCCCTCGGCTGGTATCCGACATACACCCACAAATAGGGAAGGCCTGAAATACTCCATGCTACTCAAAAGCATAAGTCAGTCTAAACATTTAGCAAATTCACATTGACTATTACGAAGTCACCACCAAAAAAGTGACTTTCGGTTATAAAATAATACTGAGATGCATGTTTACAAGTATCGAGCATAACTTACATGTATATATACATAAATGGATGCATACATGCATATATTTCTGAATCACTTTTTCTTAACCGGCCCCTTACAGCGACAGCAAAGTTGCTGCCCAGTCTTGTCTTTCTTAAAATGTAAATTGAACTCTTGCTTAAAAATCTTTCTGTACATAGATTCTTTTACAGGCACTAAATTATCTTTAGCACACTCATTGTAATACATTGTGTACATTTGTTTAATACTTAAACTCGATTCCAGATACTGTTTTTTTCTCGAGAATTGTCTGATAGGTTTTGAATCTATTGTTGTGAACGACATAATATGTTTTCTAACTGCATCTTTCACTTCTGAAGGTATCGAATGGGTACTCGCCTCAGATAACCCTCGACCATCAGGCTTGGGTAGATTCATCTCGGATTTACCCAAATGGACATTATACACAGGCTTTTGAGATATTGCAAGGGTTCCCAAATAAAAATTCTTACACACCGTATATCTAATAGCCCTAACTAAAAAGAAATATTTGAAAGAGTACTTTCTTTTGTTATTCCCATCTGATATTTTATTGTGTTTGACATAATTCCTTTCCGTCGTATTAAGCAGGAAATGCTTCTTCTCATTTGCATTTAGAGAATAGAATGCCTTGAATATGTGCTGGCGATCAACGTCATTGATTCTCTCGTTACATTTGTATTTACAGGTTTTGAGACAATCTTTTGTGTTTTTTACTCTTCTTTCTGGAACATATTTCCCTCTCCGACTTATGTAAGCCTCACCTCTCTGGTGTTTAAGTTTCCGAACATTGCATGCCCACTTGTTTGGATTTGGGACCTGACTGCGAGACCTTTTCTTTTTAGGTATTACATCTATTTCCACATGCTGGTTGCTTTCAGATTTGCATCTGAAAATATTTGGAAAGTTAACTTAAAGAAACAAATATTAACAAAATAAAGGGATTATATAAAGAGAAACAACATTTATTAGTGTAACTGTGCCCAGCTATCAAACATTTATCAACTTGTTAACATCCTGCATATATGCAATGTGGCAATACAACAGTTTAAGCGGCAATGCCACTGCTGCCCCCATAATCTACTGTAAAGCAGTCCTAGTTTTTTTTTCTTCGAGAAAAGAAGAAAACTAGCATGCAAACCATCTAACGTTAAGTAATCGCACCCCATAGATATCTGTATACAACCACAAATACAAATGAAATCCTATTTGTGATGGAATATAGATACATTGCTACTCCTAAGGGCTAAGATGGTCACCTCATTCAAAGTGTAGCCTGCAACCGCACCTCTCCAAACAAAACACAAGTAATGCTTTATAGCCGGTTTGCCATTGCTAACTTACAAGGCAAACATCCTAGACATTGTTTTGTTTGAACACAGAGGTAGATGTCTATGGATTGCAGATATCGAGCATTTGCTAAATAAGAAAAATATCCTTGTTTTAACTTGACATGACAGTAAGTGAGAGTTGTTAGTTTTGGTTAAAGAGATACAGTCACTTCTTACACTTATAAGTGGGACAATCAATTTACTCCTCGGGAGTACTCCAATACCTAGTTCCCTGGAATACTATATACAAAGGCCTTCAGTCCTGTTTCGACTTGGATGTATACAACTAGATAGTCAGCACAATCATTAAATATTCCTATAACATTGACTGTTTACTTCTAAAATTAAAAAGTATCACTTACTCAATCTGTTTCTGGTGTATCACTTGCATTCCAGGCTCCAGCTTGGTGATGACACAATGCTGATCCTTCAGATACTCATACTGTCCGTAATAAGTTTGGTGGACGTTGTTGATCATATGCTGTTTGAACACCGGCATTTGGGGCAGGATGACATGCGACGTGATTTGAAGAGGCTGGCACTCTGCGCTCTGTAATACTTGCGACTGCATTTGTTGGTGTACATTTTGAAGATGGATCTGTTGACATGACATTACCGTCTGGTTTTGGGACAGCAGTTGCTGGCTCTGAATGTCGTGGGACACGGGTATGTGGAGGGATTCAGACGTAATCGTCTGTTGATACGTAACTTTCCCTTGAGACTGTAGTGACGGATGTATAGATACTGACGGCTGGTAAACTTGAACTATGTGGGGTAAGCTCTGCGGCGTTTGCATTTGCTCCATTGTGTGTAAATTGAGAATATAGAACTTGTATCTAGAAATTCATAAATTATTTTTCTTGGTTTTAGTTCATATTATCACACTACTTCGTGCCTGAAAATAATTTACAAAATAACAATCAAAAACAATTATAACTTCTTTGTGCAAGAGCTTTGTGAATTCATGTTTACCTTTATATAATTACTATAATGTGTAGATAGAAACCAAATTTTGCAAATAGTACCGAAGTTTATTTATTTCCCGGTTCAATATATTTACAAACTTTTTAGTGTGCCACGGTTCCAACATAGAAATCTAAGGAAATATAATATGCAACATGGAGGACAATGGCATGACAAATGACAATTTATGACATTATTGACACTTAGTAGAACTTTGTCGCATTATTGTCTGTCCCAAACAAAACAAACAGTGTTGTTTTGCAGACTTACAAAAACCGGTATTATATGAATTATAATTGTAATTCCAAAAAATAATTTAATGATACAAATATAAATACCTAATTTATTATTTAATAAAACTGAATTTTATCATAAGCTGTAACGACGTTTACATTTTAAATTTTGCATACAATATATACAGATATCATACAATACGATCAGATATCATTATTATATTTTCTGCAAAATAAACCGCGGCAGTACATGCTGTGTTAAAAAAATGCCTAACATTTGAAATTATTCATTGGATATATTTTCACTAAGACTTGAGAATGAAATAAAAATATTTTAATACATTAATGAAGTAATATTGTTTTATGTCGCTCAAGTAATCTTGGTATAATATATAAGTTTACTAGATTTAATTTGTCATAAGAAAAATGAATAGTAAAATAACTCGCTAATTATGCAATATAAATGGAAACCTGTAAAATATATGTTGTTTTGCCGTGTTTCTTACGGATATCAACCGACATAACGACAAAGTCTCAAGGAATTTTAGTTTATTTTAGACCGCGTGGGTTTGGTATAAATAGTTAACATAATTCCATGATATAATCTATAACAAAATAAGACCTTAGATAAAAGTACCGTCTCAGAAAAATAAATAATACAATTTATATTTAAAAAATGATGACTTACTAAGCTTTGAAATTATGATGTAATTACTGTGAAAGATTATGTAATAAATAGCATCATTTTATATTTAGTAACTATATCGTCGTGAAATATATGCGTTTTAAATATATTATTATAACTTAAATATTCCGTTTGTTGCATTGATCATCTTGCTTAAACAATAAGATTTAAAATTAAAGATGTGTTGGCAATAAATAAAAATAGAGTTGTTTATTAAAATAAAACGTAATATACAATTTATTGTAGTTAAACGTTTTTCCTTTATTGCGTAATCTAGTATTACTCTATTGGTCACCTTCAGAAATTCGTTTTATAAATGCGCTTTTTTACAAATATATTTATAATTACGTTAAAAATCATAAAACAGATCATTTAATATTTACAAACGGCAGTAAAATGTACAATATTCTTAAAAAATACACTAAACTTAAAATATAATACGAAAATATTTTATATGTTGACTAATAAATTCGTCTTTATAAAGCAAACATTGATTTATTAATATAAAAAATGTATCAAAATTATGACAAATTACTAATTTACCTACGTTTATGCTTTAAAGTTTTTATTTAGTTAAAAATAATATACGGTAACGCATAATTTATTTGCCTCTAAATGTTTTTATGGTAAATATTTAGTATGTCAATATAATTTTAAATTATGACTTAGTATCGTCCTTGTTTGCGAATTTGTTTTCTAGGAAGTGGTAGACATAATCGTAAACGACTAGCATGATAGCGCCACCGGGTCCCAACCGGAGTACTTTTGGTAGTAGGCCTTTGTAGAGTGCGCGGAATCTGAAAGGTAAAAAGTAATTATTTAGTTCAATTAAAGTTTTTTTCTACGTGCGCGGTATCTGAAATATGAAAAATCGTTATTAAGCTCAATTAACGATTTATTTGTTTATATTTTTGTTCAAATAATGGGACTATTGCTTTGGAAAAAAGGATAATTTTTTAAATAAACCAACCACTGTCCATACATTAATAAACTTCGTCTTCTGTATTATAAAGAGTATAAATATTTTTGTCTGGCCATTGTTGCCAACATATATTAGTGACCCTGACAGCTAGGCTGAAGGTTGCGGGTTCGATTCCCGCCATAACAATGTTTTTGTGTAATGACCATGAGTAATACTTTAGTCTGGGTGAAAATAAAAAATCATTGTATTGCGTGCGTATTACTGTATTCATGAGAATAAATGGTTTGATTTGAGTTGATTTGATTTGATTTAAGTGTATATTTAGAACTTATTTGTATATCAGTTGTCAGTTCACCACAGAATCAATGTAAATCATAAAATATCTAATATCAAAATAATAATGAAGGCTATCACAAGATATATTATTTAAATTGTATCTTAGAAAAATAGAGAGCCACGCTGATGTAATATAAATATGTCAGGCTAAACAATATCAAGGGAGAATCGCTCCCGGATTCACTTACAATAAACGTACACGTAAAAATATTATCTATCATGTATTTTATGAAATGTGTTATTAAGCTGGATAAATAAAAGTACGTAACAGTTTATCATGGACCTAACATAGTTGAAGTTTCATTTTATTTAATTCATGAAAATCTTATATGTGTATATATTTTTTTCCCTTGTTCATTTATTTCTTTATTTACGTAATTAAAAATGAGTTATAACAGTAAAATAATCAATATTAGAGGCACAAAACAAATCGCTTAAATGAAAATGCGTCAAACATTTGAAATAATAATTGTTTACGGAAAAGGTTAAGTGGCACCAAAGATCATTTCTCCACATGTGCGTAACATCTTGCAAATTGATTCCGTGAAGTGAAACTATTTATATCTTTTGCATAAAACAGGCCGTATGATGTGGAACGCTTGGATCGTATCCAGAAAAATATTTGCACTGTAACCGGTAAGGAAAATACAAGAAAACAATACACTCATAATTGGATGACATTGATTCTTTTGAAGTGAATAAATCTATCACGATTTATAGTACGAATGAGATTCCAATGCAGTTGTGTAGAAACTCGTCATCATCATAGGTGGGCATCTGGGCGGGGGATTACGAGCCTCGAGGATATGATCTTTGCCTGAACCTGGCCTCAGATACCTGAGGCACCTGAGATTAGTTAAGTGGAGGGAGAAAAGGGGGATTGAGATAAGCTATTATGTTACGGTTAGACATATACGGTCGCCATACGCCACACTCAAAAACGAGGTGTTTATTTCAATCATCAGAAGTTAACATACGATCTCAGCTGGGCCTTCACTCTTTTTCGAGGTTGTGTGTAAATGTCTGTGAGCTGCAATAACCCTTTAACATCAAGTGGTCTGCATGCTCGTACACTACTCATTACCATAAAAAGAAATAAAACGATTAATCAACAATAACTGTTTATAATCTTTAAGAATCATATTTTAATGGGCTTAAGCTTGACAGCCAGGTAACCTAGTGCCAAGATACTCCGAAAGTTTAAACTACTGATTTTTCGAAGTAACGTGGGGGTTAGACCTCTAGTGTAATAGTCACAGCCCAGTAGTTAAGATATAAGTTTCTGAAAAGCCAGTCTGGGTTCAAATCTCTATTGCTAGAAGTTATATGCGTGTCAGAAATTAATTGTCCTTTGCTTTTACGATAAAGAAAAACATCGTGAGGTAATCTACATGAATGTTAAATTCGCAATGGAATGATTCTGGCAGTCTTTGCCAGCGTGATTACCTATGGCCTTTCTATAACCTTCCTCATTCTGAGAGGAAACCTGCACCCAGCAATGAGCCAGCAATTTATTAATAATAAAATAATAATAGCAATCTTGGTTTGATACCAGTTCATCGTGCCGTAGATTGGCAGGATCGGGCAATACAAATACGTAATTTATAAATAGTAATGAAATATTTTAAGTATTTAGTGGTTTCTTGCAATCAAATTTACAGTTACCTAGCTAAAATACATTTGGCAGAACACCAAGACAAATATACGATATAAATTTACATAATATGATAGTATCGGAAATTTCTGATATCAAACAGATGATCATCTTCATTGTAGAATAACTATAAGTTAAGGGTATACTGAACACTGGTTGGCTCCAACCCTTTTTCTACTCCTGTAGTGTTCCATTGCTAGATGTGAGTTTCTCTCCACGACTGGACAAAGCTTGAGACATACTTACAGGGACCATACGCGCTATTTTTAACGTCACCGTCTATTTGGTTATACGTCCCAGTGTACGCAAAATGAGCTTTAAGACGAAAAATTATCCAGTTTTCCTAAACCAAGCGGTATTTACAGGAACTTTGTCCTCGGACAAAATTGTTAAATCATTGAATATTTATGTTTCCTAAATTTTATTTTAATATTTATACATAAAAAGAAATTAATTGCTATCACTTAGGTTCGGGCCGTTATTCATAAAGGAAACTAACTTGTTTCCTGTTTAAATGATCCCTTGTAAGGGAGTTAAAGAAACTGTCACGTGTTGTGTAAAAAATTAACGGTCAGATTAGACACACTATATCTATCTATAACTTGAATGTGTATAAAAAATCCAAGGACAAGATATGACTCCAGATATTTCAGAAATCATTATTACCATTATTAGACCAATGAGTTTTATTTTTATAAAAATGGAAACAGCATGCAGTCCACCAGATGGTGTGTAGTTATGCTCATTCATGGACATCCGTAACCAACTTTATATAGAGCAGTAGTCCACTTGAAGTCGATCACAGATTGCTACTTCTAAAGACCAAGGTGGTCTCATATGTAATTGAGTCCTTGTGACTGTTTGAAAAACTGTGTGAAAAACAACTCAAAAAATTCTTACCCTTCTTCTTTATACACCAGCATGATAGCTCCACTTGTCGAGCTATACTTCACTACGCCAGGTACCGGCTGTGGACCTTGGATGCGACTCTTAGCCACGTCAAATGGTATATTCATACACGAACCCAGGACGCCGGAAGTAAATCCTATTGCAACTTTCCTTCCGAATTCTAGAAGTGGATCCTGCAAATATGAAAGCGTTTATCATAAACTAATCTATCGTATATAAAAATATAAGGTAACTGATTGATCCAGAGTCAACAAGCAGAGCGACCGCTGACCCTAGAATCTTGAAAATTATGTGCATAGATCCTCTATATTGCGTAGATAAGCACTAAGGAAGGAATTTTTGAAATTTTACCCTTAAACAGATAAAATAGGGCCTAAAAATTTAAATGAAAGCAGATAAAATAGAACATGGAAATGAATAGTTGAATTAATCATCAATTCAATTGAAAAATATCATCACCAACAAGAACACTACCTAGAATCAGAAGATCTTCATATACAAATACAAATTCAATGATTTAATAACATTATAAGGTATTTACACACACTTAATTAACGTCAGTTTATCGGTATTGAGCGCCCTGTTGGCTAATGTTGACCGGAAGAAAAAGCCGGCGGAAAAACTCTCGTTACTCTTTTAAAATCTGTCATTGATATCATATAAGCTTGTGTTATTAACTCAGTCCCAGGCATATGGTAAAGCTTATCCGCAACTTCATATGTGCAATCATGAGCCAGAATTTAATAAGTCAGTTCTCACTTACGCTATAAAGAACCTATCTGCAAAATTTCAGAATTTTAGTTCCAGCGGTTTTTGCTGTACCTCGTTTTCTGAATCGAGGTCACCTTACTTTTTTGCCCAGTAATAGAAGCAACTATTACTAACATAGCAATCAACGGTGTATGAGATAACAAGGAACCTTGAAACAATGAAGCTCCAATTGACCCATTAACAAAATTTTTGTAGTATCATTGAGGACGCCGGCATAAATAAAATTACAGACATAAACAAACTTAGTAAATGGCGAATATTATATTTTTATTTTGACGTTAATATTTCTTTTGTCCTGGAAATTTAGATTTAAATCCCCAACCAAAGGGAATTTTGATCTCTACTGGACCTGAGCATTTATGTAATTGTAATTATCTTTGTATGTTTATGACACCTACGATCCTAGTGACCAATTTTGAGTTCAAAAATTATCGGTATTTTAAAAATTTCCTTTGGGAGCACTTTGTATCTCCTAGTGCCCCCACAAAAAGCCGTGTGTATAATATGTATTATACACTTCACAGATTTTATCTAACTAATAGAGAAACTCCGGTCGACGTACATCGTTTCTAATGGATAGATGGAATAGAAAATGATGGATGATTGTCTAGTCTACAAATATAACTAATGACATTTAATTTTGCTTGTAAAATATAAGTTTAGATACATACTTAGATACCATGCAACTGGTTACTTATAAATATTTTATAGAAAATATACATTTTTAAATAATATAATGCAAGGCATTTCATATGTTGCTACAAAAATAGGTATTTTGCAATATTTAAAAGTTTCTTATCATTCCTTTTGTTAAACTAGCGACTCATCCTGGCTTGTTTTGGGAGAATATATTAACGAAGGAAATAAGGGCGCTTAGCAGAAAAGCAAAAAGTATTCATAAAAAAATATTAATACATCTGACAGCAGAACTGTCAAACTAAACGACAATAATTTTATTAATTATCTGTTCGACGTTTCCGTTAGTTTTTTCTTTTATATACTGTTCTTTCCCTAACAATTACGAACATAATAAAAATATCAACGCAATCGCTCGAACCGTTCTTGAATGACGTTAAAACTAATTTGCAACAATTGCGTTGGATTATTGCAATGTCTTTTTAACAATTACTGAATAGCATGTATTTCTGCAATGTAACGTCTGATACTATGAACTTTATCAATAGATGACTTTTAATACACGTTTTTTATAAATTAATTTATCGGTGTCACATGAAATGATCCATGTAGAGTCGCGCGGCAACCCTGGGGGGTATTTGACTCCTTCGAGCAAAAACCCGGGTAAAAAGGAAAACCACGAGACCCGACTAATCCCTATTCGTCTCCTCCCCCGCGCAGAGCATGACAGTACCACTGGGTAGAGTACTAGAGTTAGGTGTAGGACATCCCCCTATTAATTGATTGATGACATACACGCAGCAACAGCAATTAATTATTATTTATATAGATAATATTATTTGATCTCCAGTGTTTATTTTCAACGTGGACTAAAGCTATTGCATAATAACTACTTGTATTTTATCAACACGATAAGAAAGAACAATATCTGTGTTCTCTTGTATCAAATAAACGATAAAAAGCCTTCTTCATGTCTTGTATTCTACCAATGCTGATGTCTCCATGACACATATAATAAAGAATTTATAAATAAACAAGCCATTTTTAAACAATATCCTGATCTAGATTTTATATAACGGTTTATCACGATTAACGCATATTAAATTAAAAATTAAACATAAACATATTAGAAATATAAATATAACATATAAAGTTAAACATAATATATAAATACCGCGATGATATTCGTTCAAAATCGTATATTCTGAACTATATTCATTTTCCATTAACTATAAGTATTATGAAATTAACAAATAAATTTTAACCTGATTGATATTAATGTACTTCTAGCACCTGTGAACAGTTTCCCCGTGTCATCACAGTTTAACCATGACTATGTGTCATGCAGCTGGTTCGAAATCTCGGCAATTTGCCTTTTGATCGGGTCGGGAGGCGGCACTAAACTGGAGCTTATTTCTCTCGACAGAAGTTGCGCCGATGATTTACAGAAAAATTGTATTTTTTAGCATCTGAGTATCTTCTACGAATACACACACGTAATGTCCGCCCCCTGTCTTGTAGCGCCGACGTAAACACAGCACTTTCTTCTCCCGTAATCCATACCAATTTGTACGTACAACACAGGTGTGTACAATCCGCAAGCGCCGCGAAATACACTGCAGTATTATACTCCGAAAGGAAAGTGTTAAAACTTATTAATCGTTAGCACCCATTACATACTAAAATTAATAATTTTCGCCATTATATTAATTTAAAATCATAAATATTTTTCATATTACCTCATATTCAGGGACGTATCCCTTTACGCTGTGGTAAAATCCGAAGTAAACCATGTTGAACACGCCATTCCTTGCGATCGTAGCCGTTAAACCTTTGTTTAGACCTCTAGAACCAAGGCCATTTTCTCTCACGATCTGCCTGGTCACTGACCAAGTGCTCGGCACTTGTTTCGCTAATGCCTTATTAGATTGCAAAGTAACTTTGACTACTTCGAAGGGATTGACTAGAATAGCTTCGGTGACACCGGCGCCAAAACCAGCTAACGCGAACGTCTGGAATCAAAGTCGTTACTTAGACCTTGTGCTCGGTTGCGAATACTTTATATCTTCGAAAGGATTTCGGTTTTAGGTGTTAGTCCCATTTGCAAAATGTCCAATGATACAATTCTCAAAAAGTCAAGTAATATCCGTGGTAAATAAAGAGAATGTCTTGCGAAATTGATGTTTTGCAAATTGTTTTCTCATAATTGGACATAATGCAAAATTGACATACTGTGATGAACCATTGGATATTTTATGAATTGGTCATATTGTTTTTGTTCATGTCCATTGATCGAATTTACAGAAAGTTATTTAGAACATCCATAAGAAATTGGATATTCGGATAATCAGAGATTTTCCTCAATCATAATTGGACATACTGCGAATTAGATATTCAGTTATTGGAGCCATTGGACATATTGCAAATAAGACATAATGTGTGTAAACCTTCAAAAGATACACATATTTTTGGAAGTCGCTTGTCATAATACAGCTCGCTTCTAAGTGTAGCTTGCAACCGCACCTTTCCAACCGAAAAACAAGATGTTTTACGACGGTTACGAGGTCAGTAGTAATGCTTTCCTGGTTAAACTATAGTTCTACCGCCTGTCAAATAAAAAGAACTGCAGAACAATTGGGTTAACGAATCTGCTTAGGCGAAAGTAAACTGGGTATCCAGAATATAACTCCGGAAATCGACGTGGAATAAACCTAATGACATCAAGACGTAAATGTGAATATTACTATGAATTAATGTTTGGAATATTACTGTTTAATGTATTCTCTTATCAGCTCTAATACTTACTATCAGAAACTTGTTTCATTTGTTTATACACCGACTGATAAATAAGATAGTGAATGCCCTAAGATGATAAAATATTTGACAGAAGATTTATTATTTATGAATAAGTGTTAGTTGGGTAAAAAATATGTAGTATAGGTGAGTAGTGTAAATGTGCAGATCTGTCTGCGAAAAAGCTTCGAAATATTGTGTAAAACACAGTTATTTTATAAGAATTAAAAGGTGGGAGAACTATAATTCTACTGGGGAGGTACCACCCCCGTCCTCATATGACTAAATATTCAGATTTCTGTGACAAAGGCAACAAATGACAGAACTACAGTTCGACCGGGGAGGTACCACCACCACCCTCGTAATCCGCCATTAAGTTGTATTACTTGTGTTTCAGTTAGAGGTGCGGTTGCCGGCTACACTTTGATGCGAGGTGAACGTCTTAGTCCTCAATAGTAGCAACGTATCTACATTCGAGCTCAGATAGGATTTCAGTCGTGTTTGTGGATATACGTGGATGTCTATGGGCTGTGACTACTTAACATCAGGTGGTTAGCATGCTCGTTTGCTACTCTTCTCACATAAAAAAGGATTTTCTTTTGACCCTTATTAATTTGTAATATGATAGCGTGAAAATGCATAGCTTATAACGAGAACAGATTTACAGACACTCTGAGTATAAAATTACTACATTACTACTATGATACAAACACTAAGAAATAATTTGAGTAAAGATAAGAATAAACATATAATAAACGTATATTTACATTTAAACACCTAAATGAAAAATACAATGGAAAATGCATGTCATTGAAACTTACCAAAGGTGTCGGTGTACTTGAACCGAACATAAAGAATCTTTTGTACTGCTCGAAAGTTGCAAACTTCACTGCACGCTTAGGAGTCTCTGCCAGGATTGGAGGTAATATCCCTTTCCAGAAAGAAGTAAAGCCTTCATATCTGTACATTTTTTTCATACAATCCACTATCCCATTATAATAATGAGGATCGGAAGATTTAACGGAAGAAGAAACTGTAGCTTGTATCTGTAGTCTCGTTTTCACAAGATCCAATGGATGCATGATGCAGACTTCCACAAAACCAGCACTTCCTCCAGCTCCAACTTGCATTGCAGCTTGTTTAAAAAATTTCTCAATATCACTCATTTTTATTTTTTACCTACGTAAATTAATTTTATTCCAACCGAAAAAGTACACTCGATATACTTTAGAACTCAATAAACGTTAGCGCAATACTGTTTCAAAGTTAGTGAGAGGCATATTTTAAAAATAACAAAAATTTGCGCCTCCGTACTCTATCATCTATCAACCAATGAGTGATAAACGTAATACAGATCACCACAGACATAAAATTTGGCCCCAATTCTTAGGGCAATTACCGGTTTTCACATATAAAAACAAAAACATCACTAATGCAATCGTTATTTACGATGGTAACATTTGTATTAATAAGTATTTATCTGATTGTTGGCAACATTTGCGAATCGAACTGCCAAATAATTGTGAAGAATCGAAAGTGTTGTTTCTATCATTTATTTTAGCGTGATAAACTGAAATTCTAGTATGAAACTGTATTTAAATGTTTTCGTGTAAAGGTTATATTTAGGACGTGAATAATTTACATCTATGAATAGTGGAACATACGTACGACAATCGATGTCTATAGGGTTTGTTTTCGTGTGTATATTGTCATACAAAATGGCAGGAAAGACTATAGAATTGCGGGACATTAGTTGATGTGAATTATGAATTTGATATTTTGAATGCAGTGTTCAGTGTGTGTGGGTGACGAGTAGATTAAATGCGGAAATGTGGACATAGTGTGGACAATGGGTTCGCAGACACTGGAGATATTGCGCCAGGGTGTTTGGGCATCACTGACAGGTGGCTGGTTCTACGATCCCCATCAGAATTTGTTTTGCAACACCGTGCACCTGTATATCTGGCTATTCCTGCTATGCCTGCCATTTTCTGTTTACCTGGTAAGTGATTAGCGAGCGTTCGTAGTGCATTTCTGACGGAATCAGGTCACTCCATTATAAGTTGTTGTTATTGAATTGTCACTGATCTGTGACTAACAATTTATGGTCAATGCCCTCTGGTATTTTCCAAATTACTTACCATGCCATTCCACAATACATAGCATCTTATATTTTTAATTAATTAATTAATTATCACATGCTGTAACAATTACAGTTTTAAATAATTTAAAGAATTACAGATAGGGGAATTATTTTAATTGTTGATAATATACAATGTATTTTCGATTTACAAGCATTTAAATAGGTTTTGATAGGGTTACTGGTATATTCATTATGTTTAACTAATTAAAATGAATTTTGTATTTATTTTTTAATTTTCTTTTTACATACATCACCTTGATTAAATATTTCGAGAAAGCATAATATCTATTAAAACTCATGACATTTTTTTAGCCAGTTAAAGAGCGGTATGCATTTTTCCCACAACTCACAATGTTAGGTTTTGACTCCAATGAAAGTTCTGACTTGATTCAATGGAAAAGGAAATTTAGAGAAGATTAACAATTCTTTTTGTGAAATTGGGTTGATACGTGAACATTTGATTCACGTGATTGAAAACTAACACTGGACATCTCCATTGGACTTCCTACAAAACAGGAAATTCAAAAGTACTTAATTAGAGTGTTGTTATAGATCACAAATTTGACTAAATTTATTGTATCAACTGAACAACACCTTCACTAAAATGCAAAAATTGCTATGGACTTTATTCTATTCTAAAAAAAAAAAATAATAAAAAATCACCAAGTGGACTATAAATACTCAAAGCAAGTAAGTTGTTACTATGACCATAGTTTATGAGTAAATGTGATGAATGAATAATGTTAATTTATAAAATATTGATAAACTTGTGGTAGGCATGTGTTTTGCTACATACGTAGTTTCCTGTTTATTGACTCTTTACTCCCAAAAATTATAAAGTAATCCTATGCTATGTTAAAACTACATGGGGACAACCTGCAACCATCTTGTATGATGGGATATATATGCTTACCGTCCCTGTACATAGGAAAAAGTGAAGAAAGTAAAACTGAATAACACTATATACTACAACCAACACATGTTCACTACATGTGATTTCTGCAAAGTATTGCCTGATACTATTAATCTTGCGTATTTTATTTGAGTCTTGTACTGGGCATAGTCCCCCGAACACCGGGGTACAACTGCTAGCAGCCTGACTATCGACAACCTAAGTCTGTGCTGCCTGCTAAACAGCGGGATTGGCAGGGGCCTTGTAGGCAATTGATCTTTCTGCATTACATCGTTATGTTAATTTGATAAATTAACTTATCAGTGTTAGTTGTCAAATGATTGACATAGAACCGTGCGGCTCCTACCCCGGGGGGTATTCGACCCCCTCGAGCAAAAGCCCGGGTAAAAAGGGGACCCTCGAGGCCCTAATAATCCATGCCCCTCTCCTCCCTCGTGTAGAGCCTGGCAGTACCTCTCGGTAGAGTAGTAGAGTTAGATGTAGGAAGTCCCTTAGTATATATATATGAGTCTTGTATAAAAGTTGTATATCGGCATATGGATAAGGTTTGCCTGAAAACACGATATAATATGTAATATTAACACGATGTAATATTGATATCTAGTGCAATTACCTACTTTTGATAAATGATAGAACCATAGATTGAAAAGTTATTTTATATATGAGAAGAGTAGCAAACAGCATGCAAACCACCTGATGTTAAGTAGTCGCAGCCCATAGACATCCATGTAGGACCACAAACACAAAATCCTATCTGAAGTTCAGATAGAAATGTTGCTAATCCTAAGGACTGAGATGGTCGCCTCACTTCAAAGTGTAGCCGGTAACTGCACCTCTCCAACAGAAACACAAGTAATGCTTTACAGCGTATTGTGTGAGCGACGGTGGTACCTCCCCAGTCAAACAATAGTTCTCCCATCTTTGAATTATCACCTGTATATTGCTCTATGAAGCAACTCTTGTGTTTCAGTTAGAGAGTTTGCTGACTGTACTAAGAAATTTAGTACCATCTTAGTCATCAGAAGTAGCAAAAATTCTTTGACATACAACTGTATAGACAACAATTGTGTTTGGATGTCCGAGGTCTCCAACGATTTCCTAACATCAGATGGCTTACATGCTTCTTTGCTTGTCTTTAAAGACAAATGTATATAAAATTCTGCTATCAAATATCCATTTTGCCCAAATTTAAACTGATGACTAAGAACATTTCTCATAAATACTTTACATATTAATCTAGATAGAAAATGCAAAACTAAATGACACTACTATGTAGGCATTGAAAATTTCAAAGGTATTGTGCTTGTTAGCTTCCCTTGTCACATAAAAAAATAATTGAAAAGTAACATTAAGACTACTTTTAATATTGTTCAACTTTATTTAGGCCAAATTTGTAATTGCGGTTTTCATGTTAGTTTTTTTATGAATTGTTCTCTACTGTACTTAGCAATAATATTTATGTTAGTTACATTATCAAGGACCCAACAGTTTGTATAATAAGTTTTGATTGGAAAGCATTGAAATATAAGAATGCGCTAGTGACTTTGCATGACTCATCATGTTTATTAGAAGTAGCGGGTAATAAATGCATAGGTTGTGAAATTTGCATATTTTATATGCATATAATCTACCTTTCTACTACTATACTACTATCTATAAAAAAGTATCAACAACTTAATTGGCAATTTAATGAAAAAATTAATAATGATTATTCTACTACTACTCTTAGGCACAAAAATTGTAACATCATCTATAAGCGACTCCTAAATTCAAAATGGAATTGCTGAAGATGCATTTAGTTACAGAATTGGGTGGAATCTAGTGATTGGGTAGATAGGTGGCTCGCTATTTCATACAACATTTTCTTAATCTTTACACTTATCAATTATAAAAAGTCAAATATTTGGTTTATTTGTTTTTATAGATTTAAATTGAAAAACATGGATTTAATATATCTAAAAAGTTTTTAAATATGTATAACTTATTTTTAAAGTAGTTGAAGTTAAGTATTCAATTAAACACTACCTCGTCAGGGTTAGAATCTGCAACCCTAAGCGTACTAAAATAATAAGGTGGCCATTGCAATTCCACATAGTTTGACATCAAAACTCACATTTAATCTTACAATGCAATGTTGTGCTTGTGAAATAATAATTGCAGTTTGTCCAACACATTTTAATTGATTCATTTAACGCTGGTTCATTACGTCATATCTTAATTGATCATTGAGGATCAATAAACAGTCTGCAGGCTGATATTACAACTGTAATCATATTGATTGCAGTCTGGTTTAACAATGTTAAAACTCATTTATTTACTTTTATCTGAAATATGCATTCTACATTGCAAGATACAATCCGAGTCTTGAGTGGCATGGAAAAAATCAAAAATGCGGATACCACATGCAAAAATGGTCTAGACTAGATTATAAATATTTCTCCCTGATTAACAATCGCACCTCTCCAGCCAAAACACAATAGTTGTTTGGATTACGACAGTGGGCAGGGGTGATACCTCCCCAGACAATCGAAAGTTCTACTACTTAACAAATAAAATTGTCAATGTTTATATAATATGTTAAATAATATATGTTTTTTTTCAGTACTTCCCACCAGCGAGTCTTGGGTGGCTCATCTACTGCGCTCTGGTCGCTCTGCTGTTCACCTGCCTCAAATTGCTGAACCACGGACTGCACCATATGTACGATACCAAGGAGTGCATCATCGTGCAGCCCAGCGATACTGGAAACTCTAATGAAACTGCAGTGTAAGTTACTTAAAACCCAAAAAAGGCCATTGCCTATGTTTTAGCAGTAAAGCAGAAACTGAATTCTGACCACTTGAATTTAAAAGGTTGCTACAGCTGATAAACATATAAATTCAAACTATAGTAAAGTCTTGTCTTTGGTCATTTGTTGTCATTGTACTACAAGAATAAGATGCCTTGCTTGATTAGTAAGTACATCCAGCAACTACAACTGATCAATGGAACATTAAAATTGTTTCATAGTAAAAATAACCATATTCCAGTTTAAAACAGAATTAGCTAATAATATTTTGATTATTATATACTCCTCAATTAACCAAAGGCCTAGAAAATAATTTATTGTTCCTGAACATTCCTAAACATTTTGTCAAATATATTATGCTCATATTCAAAGAAATCTCAATCTGTTTTACAGCCCAGAAGAAGGTATGGAAATGCAGATGCTAAGACTTGGTGGTGCGGCTGCAGCAACGAGCGACAATGACTCTGTCACATCGCTGGAGTATCATAAACCAAACAACAGTACTATAGGTAGCAGTTATCTATTTACCTTATTATCCAAGAGATTGAAATTTAAATTGAAATCACAAGTATTTTTTTAAAAATTAATTGTCACTTGAAATATAAAATAATTTTAACATTTGTTACAGATTTAAAAGTAGATGTACATCGAAAAAATAGTTCGGAGTCAAGTATGGAAGATAGTGCTATGTCTGCTAAGCAAGCAGAAGCAGTGGCCACCACCAAGTCCGATCTCTGTGTGGCCCAAGCTGCCGAGACACCGGGGCCTTCCAAAACCCGTCCAACTAATAGGAGCCGGTCCAAGTCAGGCCATAAGAGGGATCATAGAACCAAAGCCAGACGAGGACACGGCAGAATTGACGAATTAATAGTTGAAGAAGCTTCTAGAACTCCAAGAGTAGATAGTAATATACCTATGCATATGCTGACTGATGAAGGTCCGTTTGCGAAAGTTAGCCGACGGTATCACGAGTGCCCCCATCGCCGCGGATCAAGTAACAGGGATTTTTTTAAGGAATGGTTGTATTTAGATGGTAGTGAAGCGGCCGGGGAGCCTTATCAGTCAAAGTTTGCTAGACAACTAAGCTCTGACTCGAGAGACAATTCCGAACCCAGTGTTGGTCCTCCATCACCGAAGAAAAGGATAGCTCATAGGCGAAGATATACGAATTATCCCGATGAGAGCTGCACTAAATCGGCTATGGCACTTGCCACAGCGCAGTCCTCTAATATGAGAAGAAATTCGAATTCAACAATGTCAACAATACAGCTACCGTTGTTAAATTCTACAGCGCAATTAGTTTCTCATATGAGAAGGCATTCCAATAACGCGGACACTGGATTTTTTGCAAGCGTAGAGTTAGGTGAATATATGATGACGGAAACACCAGCTGGAGACGCTGATAAAAAACAGGGTAAGAGTCCTGGCGTGAGACGAATTAAAAGCGCTGCCTTAGAAATTGGTTGTCCACCTCCTAGTGTATCGAATTTATCACCTCATCCAAATAGCGCAGAAACGATAGGCGGGCAAATGCTTAAGAACCCTAAAAGTGCGGTAATTCCTCCACCAAGCAAGAGTCTGACTCGCGGTCCGCATTTGAACCTGTACCCAAAAAATGAATCAGGTGAAGGATGCAGCTATCCATGTTTAACGTATGGATCTGAAATTGTATATCCCATAGCAGAAATTTCGGATGAAATGCAAACATCTCAAAAGGAAACGGATTTAGACTCAAGTGGAGAAAGTTACAGTGAATATGAAGATGAAAAACAGTTTCGTGGCTTCGATTGGGAAGCGGAGCATTCACCAGCTATGCGTTCAAGTGATTCGGACTACGAAAACAATGGGTCGAGATCACCTTTACTGGATCGAGCTGCGGAAGTACGCATAGTTCGAACGAAAAATCCTCACGAAACCAAAAAACACAGTTGTGAACGTCACGTTGGCACGAGACATAACCAGGATAGTTCAAATGAGAAATCGAAACATGTAAGACTGAAAAAGTTATGTAAACCTGATACACATTACGATGGAAAAAGGTCTGATAGGCAAATAAATCCCTGCGATTGTAAATATAATCCAAACGGCGACTATTTTGATAAAGCGAGCGCTAGTTCTAAAGATTTGCTTATAGAAAAATCTAGCTTAGAATCAAATGACAATCCTGAATCCGAAAGGAAGGCAGAAGACAAAAAACCCGTAGAAAAGAAACTGTGGGACCACGATATATCAAATTCTAGCAGTAGCAGTGATACGAATTTAGAAAGGCCGCAGGACGATAGTAAATACGACAAAAACAATGCACCAGAAACTGAAGAATCTCAGTTGACATGTGACAGCAAAAGTGCAGATGAAAGAAGCGTATATAGTCTAGATTGGCTATTCGAAGAAGCCCCTCAATCTAAAAGGTCTTGTTACAAGGAAGACGAAGAAATAGTTCTAGGCCCAGAAGAGGTCTTACGTCAAAAACTCGCTAACGCTCTAGGAGAGTCGTCGACGAACGTTCCAAAAAACTTGGGCGCTATACCAAAGCAGATAAAAAACTTAGCGCGTTCACGAGCTTCATCCCAAAAGGAGAACAAGAAGAGAGATTCTAGGAAGGAGAGAGATGAGAATCAAAATGAAGATCGGATTCTTATGGACGCAGTTGAAGCTCAAGCTGCTTTGGTACAGGGATTAGAGTGCTTATTCGCTGCGACTAACGCAAACACAGTCGTCATGCCGCCACCAAATAGAGAAGAGAGACCGCGAAGTCATAGACAAAGTGTACGTGGGGAAAGAGAAAATGCTCACAAAACGAGAAAACGGTCGATAGAGGAAGTAGCTCAAACATCAACAAACACTTTGCTGCCAACCTCTATGCCTTTGTTAGCAGCCTTCTTAAACTCGAGAGTGGATTTCGTGCCTTGCTGTGTGCTTGATAATGCACCACCAGAACTCGTCCAGTACGTTGAAGAAGGACAACGGCTTAGACCATTAATGGACAGAAATCACAGAAATCGGGTTAGGAAAATTAAACGTTCAACACGACAAAGGAATAATCCATCCGTACAAAACAATACTGAGAAAAAAGAGAAACTTTCAAATCCTGAAAATGCTAGTAGCTCCAGCAATGTTCATTTCGCTACTTCATTTGAGGATACGAGCGATGGCGCTATACATTGTTTTATGGACGAATATGGGAATTGGATGTCGTACACTTTTGACAAGAATAGTTCAGGAAGAGCTCAAGCTCAACCGATTCCTTTACCAGAAAAAGAAGATAGCAGTCGAAGTAACAGGATGAAGCTTACGGAGAACTTGGATAACTCTCAAGAAACGGCAGGAGAAGGTAGTTGTGGCTCACTGGAGTCTGAAGCTGGAAATAGCGAAAGTATACCGAAAACTAAAGGCGGAGATAGCATAGACCAGAGTTCGTCAAACCAAGGCAGTAATAATCCATTACTATCCAGTAATAACAATGTATCTACCGTAGTTCCTATAAATACTAACTCGTCGAATAAACGCTTTTACGTTTTTGACGGAGGAACTGGTACACATACCGACCAGCCACGATCACCTGTTGCATATGTCACTGATAGTTTATTAGAACAAATCGAGGCAGAAAGGCAATCTAGGATGGGCCTTC